>JARDUL010070787.1:0-11844 GCA_030265205.1 Dirona pellucida | reverse complement strand
AAGAAGAAGAAGAAGAAGAAGAAGAAGAAGAAGAAGAAGAAGAAGAAGAAGAAGAAGAAGAGGAAGAAGAAGAAAAAGAGGATACTCAAATAACAAAATGAGACCCCCCCCCCAAAAAAATAAAAAAAATAAATAAATAAATAAAATAAAATAAAATAAAAAAACCAAAAAAAAACCAAACCCCAAAAATGGTTGCCATGTCTTGAAATTTTTATATGGAGCACAGAAAATGAAGATCCCACTTTAAGAAACATTATCTTAAAAAGTTGTTTAGTATTGAGTCTACTATTTAACATTGTAAGATACTGTTGTAAGATAATTTCAAAAGAGGTGCCAGGTACATTTTAAAAACTGTTTAGTTTCAACATATGTTTGGACACCAAAATACCCGTATAATATCTAATATCTAAATCATCATCATCATCATCATCATCATCATCATCATCATCATCATCATCATCATCATACCTCTCTCACGCTAGTGCTCTCTCTTATGAAGAAAAAGTTGTAGTAGCCCAGATACTGAGTGATGGGACAGTTGCGCATCACGTTCAAAGGCGTCAGTTCTATTCCCTTGGAGACCTGTGTAAAAAAAATAAAATATATATATAGTGGCCTAATTACATATAATAGTGTACATTTATATAGCACTTATTCACGATCATCGGAGGCGAGGTGGCCTCGTGGTTAGGACAGCGGACTCTCATGGCGAAGGTCATGGGTTCGAATCCTATCACTGCCACTTTGTTGTTTTTCTGGGGCAAGAAACTTTACTCCAATTGCCTCACTCCACCCAGGTGTAAAAATGGGTACCAGCTTGCAGCTGGGGAAGTAGTCTGCGATAGACCAGCGTCCTATCCAGAAGGGTGACGTATTGTCACTCAGTCCGCTTCATGCTACGGAAACCGGGACAAGCACCGGCTCTATGGGTCTCATGGCTCTAAAGGACTTTACTCTATGGGCCTGAATGCTCGAAAGGACTTTACTTTATATTACTATTACCAAGAACCAATGGAAGCAAATGGGGAGTGGTGCCTGTGGTTGGTAATCCGTAAAGTGGAAACAGGTAGGGGTAATGTTACAGTTTCGTACACGAAGGAATGAGGGCTGACAGAAGCTAAAAAATAACTTCAATATGTATCATATTACTTTCAATATTATATACACCAAACTATTTCGTTTTGTCTCGTTTCCTACCAAAAAGCAAGATATCAGAAAGAGAGATGTTAGTAAGAGTTAGGAAGAGCAAGCGACATGACGTGTTCCACTCGAAAACACCATAAATGCGTCAAAATGTTAAAAAATAAGAGTAAGAGTTATCTCCCTGAGAGTTAGTTCATACATGTCTTTATCTTTGACCACCATTCATTTTGCATCAAAACGCACTACAAACCCTGTCACCACAAGACCAAAATATTGGTTTTGTTATGAACACTCACCACACTTTGATAAATATATATGTAATATATTTATAAACAATTTGGATTTATAATGGCATTTTTTGTGATGGAACTCTTCCATAAATACCCCTTCCTGGGTTAAAGTAAAAAGTTCTACTGTAAAAAGCTTTAGAGCATGATATTGTTGATAAATATAAGCCCTCTGTAAATAATATTATACACAAATGCCACTTATCATTCATGTCTTTTCAATTTCAAGTGTTCCCCAACAAACGGAAACAAAAACCAATGACAATGCCTGCTGTGAAACACCATCTTACTACCTCATGTTTGGAGTATATAACAATTCAATGTTGAAGAAGGATGTCATATATAGTTATAGCATTGTTGTTTGGAGTATATATATAACAATTCAATGTTGAAGAAGGATGTCATATATAATATATAGCATTGTTGTTTGGAGTATATATATAACAATTCAATGTTGAAGAAGGATGTCATATATAATATATAGCATTGTTGTTTGGAGTATATATATAACAATTCAATGTTGAAGAAGGATGTCATATATTATAATATCATATATATATAGCATTGTGCCAGAATATGTTGACAGTTTACGCAAGAACTGTGAATATCTAGGCATCTGTGTAAACTGTGGATTTGATTCGAAAAAAACCCCCTAAGTGCCCAAGTCCTAAAAACCTAAATGTCAACACGGAAGTGGACATTATTCGCCACTCATGGTCACCGACCATCGTCAACCAAGAGAGTTCTGAGTCATCTCAGAAGTCTAGAGACAAACTTTTATTATCAAACTTAACAAACAGTAGAGGCTAGACTAGTAGGTATTGACGGTCGGTGTTCCAAAACGTACCTGGTTGAATCTGGTCCTTAACTTTGTCAAATTCCGAAGAATGAATCCACCAGCAGCCGACATACGACTTCATAATTGGGTCACGCGGCATTATGTATCCGTTGAGGCAAACATTCCACAAACCGATATTTCCGAACGAACTGTGAACACGTCTCCATGACTGATACCAAAATGGCGAGGCGAAAGCGACGAACATACACAGGAGGGCTATAATGGAGCACGTCAACCCTGCTCGAAAAAATGCGATGGTCGCCATGTTCGAACGGCTTGAGTTTGTCACACTCTTCTGTGTCCTTGTTTGATGACACTAAATGTTTTGGTCCCCTCTTTGACTCCAAATTGGACTCGTCCATGAAATATAAGGTGTGCGAGAATTAAAATTGCTGGTTTACGTTTTAACTACAACACTTTCTTTCATAAAATATTCTGTTATATTGTATTGATAGCCCAATCTATAGAAGATCTGTACGATAGGTGATTTAGCTGGGCGTTTATTTCACTTTCTTTTCTTGATACAGGTCCCTCTCCACCCCATCAGGTGTGCAATGAACTATTCTAGTCTCACTTCCGGTTTACCTGTTCAAAACGCACCTGAACCTATGTTAGATACTTGCCTTTCATTTCCTGTTTTCTTCAGGTCATAACAAAATTTCAAGATGGCGTTGAAAAGAGCCAAGCGGCTCATCGCCACCTTCAGCTTATTCTTCACCATCGCTGCCTTCATCTGTATGGTCGTGGCTTTTGCCACTCCACACTGGCTTGAGAGGTTTCCTCACAAGCGAATGACCAAAGTTTTCGTCCGGATGGGTTTGTGGGAAGCCTGTTTCAACAACTGGACCTTCTACAAAGATTATTTGGGCAAGAGTTACAATGGATGTTGGTGGATCTTCCACTTCGAATACAAACCCATTTGGCATTGGTTGAACCCAGGTAAGTGCTGGGGATCATCACAGTAAGGTTTATCAATATGTGTCCGCTGTTTCCAAACGTAGAATCTGAATCTAAGTGGGGCACTATGATGTGGACAGGTGGATTCTTGACCTGTGTGATTGTTGTATTCTTGTGATCAACACGGAAGTTGGCTAAAACTAAAACAACAACAAACAAAAAAGTTGTGTCAAGATTGTGAACATATCTAAAGCTTTTTTTAAAATTATTTTTTTTTTAATTTTAAGTTAAAGACAAGCTGTTGAGATGTTCATCATCAAGTATCAAGCCGAGCACCTTTATTTTTACAGAAATAGAGCTGTGCAAACCATGTGTGTGTATGGGTAAAGTTAGTAACAGTAACACAGCCAGGTGGTGCAGTAGCTAAGTCACTCGCCTTTGGTTCGAGAGGTCGCGGGTTCAAACCCTGGTGGAAGCACTGGTTTTTTTCTCAAGACCTCGATCCTGTATTTTGCGGCGCTGCTCTGCGGCTGACGCCTGGATTATTCCGGTCTACCCTCAGAATAGACCCCTAAAGACAAATTTCCCCCTGGGATGAATAAAGGGAGTATTATTGTTTGTATTATTATTCAGCTTAGAATAGCCAACAATGGCAAACAAACGTTTTGGTTTACTTTACGATACCTTAGGATCTTTCTGAACGCAGGCTCTTCTTCTTAGCTCAGCTCTAATTTATTTGACTCATATTTATTTAACTACTGCTGCTATGACGCATAGGGGCTTTCATTCATAGATAGAACGCATATGATACATAGCCCTACCATTTGGCTTGGGAGATCATATCAGTCAAGGACTTAGACTTATATGTTACTGTACTGGTAATACTTTTGTTTTTCCGTCCCCAGTGTGGTTCCTGGTCATCCAGATCATGATGACAGTGTCCCTGATTGCTCACATGGTGTCTGTGGTCCTCAACACTTTGTACTACGTCAGATGCTGTTCCAGGGAGAAGGAGAAGAAACTTGTCCTGGCCACGTCTATCATGATGGGAGTCGCAGGTTGGTCCCTCCCTCCCCTTGCTCTTTCTCTCTCCATCCCCACCCCTTGCTCTTTCTCTCTCCCTCTTTTTGCTCTTTCTCTCTCCCTCCCCACCCCTTGCTCTTTATCTCTCCCTCTTTTTGCTCTTTATCTATCCCTCCCCTCTTCTCGCTCTTTACTTGCTCTTCCTCTATGCCTCCCTCCCTCTTCTTGCTCTCTCACTCTATGCCTCCAGCCCTCCTCTACTTCTTGTTCTTTTTCTATGCTTGCCTCCCTCTTCTTTCTCTTTCTCTATGCCTCCCTCCCTCTTCTTTCTCTATGCATCCCTTCCTCTTCTTACTCTTTCTTTATGCCTCCCTCTTTCTCTATGCCTCCCTCTCTCCCTCTTCTTGTGACACCGGTCTAAAAAATATTTGAAGCATATTTAGATTTTCAAGAGGCTATTTATTCACTCAAAGACACAGCAATTGGATATGTACACAGGGTGGTGGGTCAGTCAGACCCACGGGTGGTGGGTCAGTTAGACCCACGGGTGGCGGCAAAGGTTATTTTTGTTTATTTGTGATTTTACATTTAAGTCATCTATATAAAAATTTTAATACCCTTTAAAACAATATTATATTAAAATCATAGTTATAATGATAATAACTTTTGTTCTTTCTTTTCTTTTTCAGCGCTTTTTGTCTCCATATCAACAACTATTTTTGGTATCAAAGCTGATACGGATCGACAGTGGCTGCCGAACCCTGACTCTAACTTCCTCTCCTGGTCCTTCGGGTGTGCTGTCCTTTCCGGCTTCTTCTCCATCTTTGGCACAATGTGCCTCATCGTCGACTACATGCGAATCAAAGAGGAAGAGATGCGGGCGAGTAGAGGACCCGCATACGCTATCAAACCCAATCCCAGGATGTAAGAACGAAAGGATGTTTGGATGTGTGTGACCAGATAGGCTTCTGTCCTTTGTCCTGGTAAAATTTGGACGCAAAGATGTTTGGGTGTGTGAGACCCTATAGGCTACTGCTCTTTGTCCTGGATAGATTTAGGATGTTCAGGTTAATTATTCTAATCAGGAATTGTGCAAAGTTCAGATTTTGCAATAAATTGTGTGACAGCGACGAGTTACCTTTGGTGAACCTTAAATAAATGTTTGGCTAAATACTAAAGATATGCTATTTATATGTGTATGTTGATTTGATAATCAACATATATAACGTCTAAGATGTCCACATATAATGTGCTCAGGGGCACTATTCACAAGGAAAGGTAAAATTAAATCATTGATGTTACTAGACAGCTGACGAGAGAATATATATATATAAACCATCTATTACTTGTGAAAACTTTAGAAATGAGGTTCACTTGAAAGGTGTCTAATCCTGATTGATGAATTTTTGATTCAAATAAATCTCTAGTAGGAGTTTTATTTTGAACAGAGTGGCAAGTCTATGTGGCTAGTGTGATTGTGAAATATATAGCAGTATGATTGTAGTCCATAATTCTTACATGGTATGTGAGAGTGAGAAAGGGGAAAACATGAAGAGGAGTGTGAGTGTGTATGAGTATGAGAGAGTTGAAATTGTGTATCAGACCATTTACATTCCCTGTATAACAAATGAAGTGTGTATGAGTATGGGAGAGTTGAAATTGTGTATCAGACCATTTACATTCCCTGTATAACAAATGAAGTGTGAGTGTGTATGAGTATGGGAGAGTTGAAATTGTGTATCAGACCATTTACATTCCCTGTATAACACATGCATTCCTCACTCACCATTTTTACTGCTTATAGAATAATGTCCTGTGGAAATTGTCAGAATTGCTGCTACACAGATACAATTTTTGACTCCTAAAATTTTTATTTTTTTTGTGATCTGTCACTCACGTTTACAGCGTGTTGCGATTGATTTACATATGTTTTCAAAACTTTGGTGCAGAGAGTAGAGTTTACTTGCTGTCAAAAACTCTTCTATTTGAAAAGAACCTTTTTTTTTTTTTTTGGATGATGTTAATAATTTTTAATAGAAATATATTTGTTCAATTGAATGAAATTTTGTCTTTTCAAACTGAAAATGAAAGACGGTTCTAGTTGTTATTATTGATATGTTATGCCTACTCTATGAAAATGCAATTTAACAGGACATTATTTTACATTTTCAATGCAGTTTTCAAAAATTTATAAATATATTTTCCAATAGGACCAGAGGACTTTGTGAATATAATATCGTTACCTAATATTATCATTGTACAGTTTTCTGATCTGAGTAGGACAAGGTTGGGAATCAGAGAATATATTTTTGTATAGATACATAATGCAAGGCAATTTGTTAGTGTTCGATTCAATTATGATTGACATAACAACATACCAAGTCCTGATTGTTCTCCTTGTCACCGTATGTTTCAGCATGTTATTTTAAATTTTTTTTCATTCATTAATTTTCGTATCATATTATAAAATGTTATGGCATGATCAGTTGTAAATTATTTTTTTTATCTGTCAGATCAGGACAATAGCAAGCAATTTAAAAATAATGAAAATAATTTGTGAAAATCTCTGATGTAGTGCCTGCAACTTGCAACATAACGTAGCATTTAAAGTGGTTGGCCAATAGGTGAAAATTGTCTGCTTGGATTTTCCCTTTCCCAGTGATCAGTCTATTGTGAGTAAAAAGTACTGTGACAAACAAATTCCCAATGGTGAATAAGGAATCTCATGATTTTTTTCGGTACTTCTCAAATAGCAGCAAGGTCAAGTTGCTGGAGGAAATCTTCTTACGATCTTGTCCTATTCTTCGTTTGTGTCCTTGGGATTTTCTATCTAGTGAAGTTTTTAAATCTTGGCGAAAGAGTATATTTTGTCACCTAGCTAGCACAAGTGTTTTACAATGTTGCTTTACTTGGGGAGCCGGTGGTGCAGTTGTCAAGTCACTCGCCTTTGATTTGAAAGGTCACAGGTTTGAATCCTGGTGGGAGCATTAAATTTTTTCCCAAGACCTTGATCCCACTTTGCATGCGTGGTATTCTGGTCTACCCTTGGAATTGGCCCTAAAGAAAAAATTCCCCACTATGATGAATAAAGGGAATACAATTTTTTTTTAAATTTGATCCCAGGGCAAACCTGCTGCCTCTTGTTCAATTTGAATACATTCCACTGTTAATAGTTAAATTTCCAATTAGAAATGATTTACACTTTTTTTATACCTTTTTTTTTTTTTTTTTTAAATAAACTTATATTAAAATATTGACACAATTGTTTGTCTGATTTTTATAAATGTAAGATGCAACGCACAAATCATGAACATGCATACACTCTAAAACACTTAACTTGAAAACCCATAATCCGAAACTAACATTTATCAAAAACTTTTTCTTATGTAATTGGTTGGGTTTAATCTGAAATTTCACTATGGTTTAAAGAAAGAAAGAAGACTTCGTTTTGGTATGAGTCAGCACAAAACGGTGCAGGTCAAGAGCCAATTGTTAATTGATTTTGGAAAATGTTTTTGACTTTGAAACATATTTTGAAATTCATAAAATCAAACAAAAGTTAGCAATTACAAAAAAATATTATTTTTCGCCCATTGGCCCCAGAGGTTAATCCGGCAGGCCAAAATGACCCCATATCACTGTAGGGGGGGCCTACTTATTTCTACACCTGAGTCCGGTGAGTATATATACTGTTCTCAAGAGTTTTGAGGCCCACAGAGTCAGTGCCTGTCCCAGTTTCCATAGCAGGAAGCAGAAAGAGTGACGATGCCACCTTTCTGGATAGGATGCTGGTTTATCGCAGATTACTTCCCAGCTGTAAGTTGGTACCCATATCTACACCTGGGTCGAGTGAGGCAATTGGGACTAAAAACCAACAAAGTGTCTGGGATAGGATTTGAACCCACAACCTTCGCCATGAGAGTCTGCTGTCCTTAACACTTCTCCGAGTCCATTGAGGCAAGTAAAAGAGTTTTATCCCAGAGGAATGCAAGGTCCAAACTCATCCTGTGTATTGAGAACTACCTATGCGTAGTCCACTCCGTCATTGCACGTTTTTTCCCCCTGCACCCATTATCACTATCCTGATTGTGGATGAGCAATAATATAAAATTGCTATTCATTCATTCCTTCAAAAAGCGTAGACTTTCAACAAAACCACTGTATTTTTCCATTTTCTTTATTATTAGTTATATTTTTAAAATACGAAAAAAAATAAGCGGGAACAAATTTGTGCATATATAGTTGAGCCCTTTAAACCTAACAGGGACTGTTTATAATGAATGATATATAAAAAAGGCACAAGCAAATTATGATATAAAGTAAAATGAAGGCAGTTCATTTTGGCTACGAACATGGTGACACAGAAAGACAGGGACAGCTACTTAGGGACGGACAGGCACATAAAAATATGCTCACATTAAAACAGACAGCGAGAGACAGCAACATTGTCAAATGGCGCTGACAAAGAAGAAGAAACTCATATTGCTTTGTGGTTACGAATACAATTGAGACGTTCTCGAATTATTTGTAGTCCTCATTGTCATTTGGATTTACTTCCATTTGTCATGTACACCCTTCACAGCTTGACATATGGCTGGCCCCTACACTGCATTCCGTGGTGTGAAGGAGACTCCATAAACAACAACAATACGTGTATCTTTGAAAACTTAACATCCGATCCCATATTCACGGCCTGTGGCCTTCCACTGCTTCAATGTGATATAATCACGATTATCGTGATTTTTGTCGCTCTTGTCAAAAATTGCATGCGCTGTTTGAATTTAGCTGGCTGCCGCTGTCAGTGTTCACCGTGGCCGGGTTGGTGATTTTTAAAGGAAATCACAAGAGTTTTGTTGAAGTATGACTGTGACAGCAACAAGCTGTCCCTGTCCGTGTCACCATGTTCGTAGCCTTACAAATACTGGAGCTTTAAAAATGATATAATCTATATTAATAACAAAAATGGGTTTTATAATCTATTGACCATTGAAACAGGACTTAGGTTTGAATCCAGCACCATGTTAACTGATAAGATGTATGCACGCATTGAATCACTATGATTTACTTCATTCATTGAATTGAGTATAATTTAATGTTGAAGGTTGTCATATAGAAATGTGCTAACAAGTTTACGTAAGGATTGTGAACGCGGGCGCAGGACATTTCTCTGGACCTGATTTCATCAAGGTCCAGTGCCACGTGTTAGACAGGGCTGTTAAACTACAGACACACACGGCGTGTCAGTCACAAAATCCTGGCTTTGAATCCTGGCCATGCCAGTCAAGACCTGACGCTTGAAAAGTAAAAAGTCCTTCCGAGCCCTGAGGCCCATTGGGATGAATAGTTTGTATGTGCGTCCAAAAGTGGACAATCACCTACCCACATGTTTTTCTGTCGGAAATAACACAAGTTAACAGGCGGACAAGGCAGGATCATTGGAATTGGTCAATAACATAAACCTTATGGAGAGAAAACGATGTGTTCGACCCACAGACAATGAAAAGACCAATGAATTGACCCATGCATAGTTCTGCAATGCTGTGTGCAGGGAAAAAAATCGAAGATAATGGAACAAGGTTGCAACAGAAAGCTCTAGAATTCGTAACAGAATTGAAAACGATGGCTTTTAAAGAAAGCATCCAACGGATAGAGACAATCATTTCTTAAATGCTACAACATTGCCTTTGGAAAATTATGCCACGAGTCGGGCGACGTGTCTGTCAATGTCAAGGCTATTGATGGCTGGAAAAAGTGACTTTGTCTCCACCATCGAAGGATACAATGAAAGAGACATTTATAATTCATAATATGGACGAAACTGGGCTGTATTAAAAGACTTCCTTCATTTTTTTAATTCTATTTTTTCTTGCTTTTAATGCGTAGAATTAGGGTGAATTATTTCCCAAAAGTAGTCAGTTCAGTGGTTTTGAGTGCGTAATTATGACTACTGCCTGTCTTGCATATATTTATGAATTCTTATGAAAAATAGAAAAAATTCTGCCACCTGCCCGATAAGTTATGCAACTATCCAGAGACTATAATATTGTATTATTTAGGGGTGTGAATCGGAAACTGAAAAAAATAAATCTGAAAACATCAAGACCAAAGATAGACCAGTGGGTCTGAAAACATAGCTTGCTACTAATATCATAATATGAACAAACAAAAGGTCTAAAATCAGACAAAGCAAAAAGTCTGAAATCAGACAAAATCTAAAAGACTTAATTTATTATGGCACAGCCTGAGCAAATAAGGTGATATTCTGAGTGAAACACATACAATTCTATAAAAGGAGCATTACGAATTCCAATGACCTGGTATAGGTGAAGATGTCAATGCATCATATAAAGCGTAATAGTAATAATAATGTAAAATGGGGGGGGGGGGATATGGGTCTATGGTTTGGACAGTGTCTTTTCATTTTCATACCCAAGAACCCACTGTAATTTGTAATGTACAGTGCAACATTCATAGTTTTTAAGACAATCAAAACAAATTAAAAAAAATGAATATTTTTCTTTTTTTCGGATGGGAAAGAAGGGGTGGGGGAGGGAGGGGAAGGGGGGGGGGGGGGGGGCCCAATCACACCACCAATTTCAATATGCCCTCCTGGTCAGTGATAGTGATAGGTTATGCGATTGATTAGAAAATAAGCTGATTTTGATCATGAGATTCTAATTGCTAAGTTGATCTACTAATACACTTACACCTTTGAATAATAATTAGAACAAAACAAAGCAAGATCAAGTTGAACAGAGCATTCAGAATGCTCACTTAGTGTTCAACCAGACATAAGCCGGACACTGACAGTCAGATGCCGACGGTTTTTTTTATAGCTCTCGGAAAATACATGGTGTAGTAGATAAAACGATGCTTCCATTCAAATACACTCCCAACGGACTTCTTGCGTGTTATCTCTCTACACTGTGTATACTCCGCGTACTATAAAAAAACCATCGGTATGGGTGTATAACTGAAACACCCTTAAATTCACAAACAATCTCCACATATCATGCGCAACAAACAAACACACATATTAAAAACATCCGTGTAGGTATAAAATTAAAAGTAATTTTTTTGCAAAATATCAATAGGTCTCAATGAAAAAAAACCAGTAAGTAATTTAAACCTTACACTTACTCCCTTAGGGTCGGTGTAAAACAGCCAAAGTCATGAAGTCTTCGTAAGCAATTCTAATACTGCCACACAAGGCGGTATCTCGCTGCCGGAATGAATCGGTCAGACACTTCATCATGACGCAGATCTTGATGAATGCGTCCAACATTATTCTGCCTGAACACGTGGGGTCACAACTCTTGACAATAATCCCCATTAGGGTGGGGGATGTGTGATATCCCATGGTCTGTAAGGCTGCCAATAAAAAAGAAGGAAGAAACATATCACTAATAAATGTATTCTCTCAAAGAATGAAGAAACATATCACTAACAAATGTATTCTCTCAAAGAATGAAGAAACATATAATTAACAAATGTATTCTCTTGAAGAATGAAGAAACATGTCACTAACAAATGTATTCTCTCAAAGAAGGAAGAAACATATCATTAACAAATGTATTCTCTTGAAGAAGGAAGAAACATGTCATTAACAAATGTATTCTCTCAAAGAATGAAGAAACATGTCATTAACAAATGTAT
>JARDUL010070676.1:0-11846 GCA_030265205.1 Dirona pellucida | reverse complement strand
TACATAATATATGTATACATATCACAGCAAGCATCTAGGGCAAAATAAGATTTGTAACTGCAAAGCATAATATTACGTGTCTCTATTTACCTCTGCATTGCCTTACCACACTGATTTTAGATAATCTCTTAGGTGTTTTACGATATTTTTCGCATTGTAGTTTTTCTCATGAGATAGCATGCCATAATGCAGGCCTACAACTTTTTTACGAAGCCTTTACGACATGGTACCATTCGAGATGCCAAGTGGTAAAGACAGCGGAATCCCATGGCAAAGTTCGTGGGTTTGAATCCTACCCCAGTCACCTCGTTTTTCTCAGGCAAGAAACTTTACTCCAGCTGCCCCAGTCGGCCCAGGTGTAGAAATGGGTACCAGCTTACAGCTAGGGTAGTAATCTGCGGTAGACCAGCGTCCTATCCAGGGACTCTCTGTCCGCTTCACGATACGGGAATCGGGATAAGCACCGGCTATGCGGGCCTCAGTGTTCATATTGACTTGGTTATATTTCAACGCTTCATCTTAGGTCAATCTACATAACGTTATATTATCATATTATAATAAATATGTCGTACACCGCTCATTCATTCATGTTTTGTATTGACAACCCCTGTTTCCACGACCCTATAACACCATCTGCAGTCAATCACACGCACAACATTATCATTACAAATATATCTGGCCAATCAAATATCTGCGTGCATGCGGAATAACATTTTCGTCATCTCATTGCATATATCTCACAGTTCGTCACACGATATTCTCATCCATCTGTATAATATAAAATCATTACCTAACGTAGAATAGGACACACACACACTCTATCATTTAAATGCCTCATGCTGAGAATGTCATTTCTTTCTTTCGTTCTTTCTTTCTTTCTTTCTTTCTTTCTTTCTTTCTTTCTTTCTTTCTTTCTTTCTTTATTCATGTATTTATTTATTTATTTCGTTCTTTCTTTCTTTCGTTCTGTCTTCCTTGTTTTCTTTATTTCTAAATTTTGCCAAGACAGCGGCCACGAGTGGCCTACGCTTTACGATTTTCCAATTGACATGGGTTCTATAAAGTGCCTAGTATGGACACGAGACCTCCTGGGTTTTTTTTCGCCCCATCCAAGAAGGCTAGCGCTCTGATTCCACGACCCATAGTTAGGCGACGCAGTTATCATAAATCGAACTCGGCACCTTTCGTACGATTCCCATCAGCCGAGCCGAAATATTTTCATCGGAAAATATCCTATCTGGCGGTGATCGAACTCGGTTCTTTTGATGTCTGC
Source organism: Dirona pellucida (assembly GCA_030265205.1). Classification (NCBI taxonomy): domain Eukaryota; kingdom Metazoa; phylum Mollusca; class Gastropoda; order Nudibranchia; family Dironidae; genus Dirona; species Dirona pellucida. The sequence continues at coordinate 10,573 of JARDUL010070676.1, read as the reverse complement.
GGCGGAACACAAACCACGAGGCCACTGCGCAGCAATGAGCAATGAGCAATGACATTATAGTAAAAAATATGTTGAGAGTTGTTTTTCACTTGACGCTAAATCGTTACATTTTTTCACACAAACAAAAATATGAATAATTGCGCTTTAACTAAAAATAAATAAATAATAATCTATTTTTAAAAAAGGAAAAAAAAGAAAGAAAAAAGAAAGAAAAGAAAGCATTAGTTATAACGGTCCGAAACATACGATTGTGTATATTATTCTCCGACTGCAAAAGTAGTCATAAAAAAACACGGCGTCGGTGAAAACTGTTTACATTACATATTTCCCATGTACATTCATCAATTTCCTCCTACATCAGCGCTCTGCTTCAAACAAAATAAGAGGGAAAGAGAATCAAAGCAAAACCAAAAGAAGAAAAAAAGAAAAAAAAGAAGATAAACACCCTGCTTTCCTTATCATTAATCTTGCTCATGTATCAATAGTTAATAATGACGACATTTTTTTTCTCCCCAGAATACATGTTCCATCTACCCCCACCACTCTCCCTCTCACACATACCCACCCACCCACACACCTCTCATTTGATTTCACTCCATCAGCTGTACAAAACAAAACAAACAAAACAAAACAAATCAGGCGTCTAGCTAAACCAGGACTTACAAAACAATCCTATTCATAGCCGTAAATCATCATACCAATAGTCCTCTAACAAGACAAACCCATTAGCCCCAATAATATATTTTACTCTATTCATCAGTTTCAATAATAATCATGCCCCCCTTTACCTCATGGGGGGAAAATAGGGGGGAAAAAGGAAAAAAACAAAACAAAACAACAACAACAAAAAACCAGAAAGAAAGAGAAATTACGATTTACAAGCTGATCAAAAAGAATAGTGGTCTCGAAAAACAACCTTGATTGAATCCCGTGTCTGGCATGAGAGATTGAAGCATTCACCCGTCAGACGATAATAGATCTCAAACACGATCTAAGCGGAAAGCACACAGAACTAGCCATTATCGATAGAGGGTGTGGGATTGGGTTTTGTCGTATGATATCGATCTCATCACCCATCGATATTATTGAATAAACAATGCTCTCCGGTTGTTCGCGCAGAGATCTGTAGATTTTGTAATCGCTTCTGAATTGCTTTAATGTCCATATACACCACCCACGTAATTCATTTAATAAAGGACGACTGATTTTCCCAGCGTTGTTACACGGAAATCTCATTACGATAGATCGCAACTGCATTAACAATAGCGATACGATATACTTGATTATGGTAATGATACGTTTTAACACTAAAACCCTTTCGATATTACGAGTAGATACATAAATATTGTAAAATTACATTACATTTTAATGCAGATCGCAAACGGAAACAAACCAATTAGAGAAATAATGTCAACACTTTAATTTTAACATAAAAACAGCAATAACTTAACTATATTATGACAAATCATGGGTTGACGGTGCTAATTTTGATTGTATATTTGTTATGTTTAATACTGAAACTACTTTTCTTACTATCATCATCGTCGCCACTACCATCATCACCACGTCCCCTCCTCCTCCTCCTCTACCTCCTCCTCCTCCTTCTCCACCACCACCATTACAATCGCATCTTCTCTCTCCATCACCACAACCACCACCACCATCGCTTCCTCCTCTATCATCGCCACCACCACCACCGCCATCATCGCCATTGTCATCGTCGTTGTCATCGTTGTAATCATCATCGCTATTATCATGACCACCACCACAACCAACACAACCACCACCGCCATCGTTACTATCATCATTATAAATAATATAACAATATATCTACTCATTACCATATTATAACCATCACCATGAATTCATAAAATACTGTTACAACAATAGTATCTAGGCCACTACTCTTGACTCTTACTATCATACTACGAGACCTTATTATAGTCGTGTATTGTATCTCCCACTCCTCCATACAACATCAGCAACAATCAAACCACCCATCCCACCCAACAGCTATGTGGCTTGCAGAATCCCAATACTATAATTACATACGACAATAAACACAGCATCACTTCAATGTGGTTGGTAGAATTCCAATGCTACAATATCATACATAAACATCCATTGTTTCCAAGAAAACAACTTGACGAGTCCACGCACGACCGCACAAGGGCCGGGAACCAGGACCGTGGCTTTGATCTGTGATGCATCCAAAGCGGGCAGATATAAATTGTCATAAATATATCATAAATATATCATAAACCAATGTGGTTGTTCCAAAATTTATATCGGTAATTTATAGCCTGAAATGCCGAAAATAATGCTTTGATATTGATACTGTGGGACGTAAATTTCCTTTGTGTCAGTTTTTGTCTTTTGATCTAATTTGCATAATAGCATAGTAGGCATTTCACAAAATATGAGTTAACTCCCTTGGCAAAAATCGCGACAGATATATTTGCGACTTCCGGGACGTACTTTCCGTTGTTTTTGTTAGTGATAGAATGCGAAGCGAAAGAGCATGATCTTGTCGGATTATAGTCTGTTTGCGTTGTTATACATCCATTTAGTGACGATTTTTTACATGATTTTATGTTACCTAGTCGTTTTAATATGTTCTTATTAGATACCTATCTACCAGCAACCACGAACAGAAACAAATGAAATAATTTCATTTCACTATTTTCAACACCCGTTCAGACTACACTTTCTTCACTTTCACCCATATCCCCAGGCCCTACCCACTAAACAACCCAAAGAGACATCGACCAGTGATAAATGATATCTGAGATTGAATACTTTTTAGATAAAAATGGCATTTGAATAGTTTCACACTCTATTCCTTTCGTATGATGACGATGATGATGATGATGATGATGTTGATGAAGATGATGATGATGATGATTCCACGCACGACCGCACAAATTAATAATGAATGCAAATTGTGCATAGATTTCACGCTTTGTCTCTGGCCCTACCTGAACCATGGTATGACACGAAATCAAATTAGCCGTGAAAAACGTGCAAAAACCGTATTTCCTGTTCATTGGCTTCTGGGACTGGAGCAGGCAGACGTGAAATGGTTGCTGCTGCACGGTTGGCGGCCTGGGTACATTTATCCAACAAATATACTTTTTCTATATTTTATCTTATTCTTAATATGGTCATCTTGGTAACTTCTCATGACATGTTTATTCGTCGATGTACGGCGCTAACCGTGTAACCGCCAACATTTTTTAAAATGCATATTTTTGGCTCAAAATAATATTATGCCTAAATAAAAAATCCTAAATATAAATCGGACAAAAATAAAACATCTAAATGGTCAATATCAACACGTGTGTTCTACTCGTGAATGACACAATAGTATGTACTTGTTCTCCCTTTTGTGTAAAACTAACCTCAAAGCACTTACGCGGTTAGCACCAGACACTGACATCATGTCGTATCTTGTTGCCATTATCCGTAAACATTCCTGGTGAAATAGTATTATTATACCCCGTTGGCCTACCAGTCCGTTTGTCTACTTCTCTGACTATCTGTCTGTCAATATTATCGTCTATGCCTCTATGAATGAGATGTCTATTGTCTTGATTAAAAAAAATACCAACGTATCTATCAATCTTTCAATCCTTCAGTCATCTGAATCATTCATTCATTTATTCAACCACCCATCCCTACCGTCCTATTGTATTCCTAATCGCAATCCATTCATCAATCCAATGGCATTCGTTGCAGTACATAGAGGTAGGCTGGGGGGCTCTCATCAATTTTTGAGAAAGGGGAACCCCGAAACGTTTTTTCACTGTTATTGGTATTTAAAGAAGCTTTTATATATTATAACCGCTAATTTTCGAACAGCATGAGACAGACATAATAGCAAGAAACACATGCATAATATTCACAGCATAACTGGTATAATATAAAGGTTATATATAATGTGTGTGTGTTTGTGTGTGTATATGTATGTGTGTGTGTGAGCGTATGTATAAGACATATACACACACTGACAATCTGCACACATGAACCACACACACACACACACACACACACACACACACACACACACACACACTCTCACATACACACACAAACACCCCACCACACACACATACTATATAACCTGTATATTATAACAGTTATGCTGTGAATGAAAATTAGTTGGCAATTTAATTAGAATACATAATTAGTCTTTGCTGCCGTCACCAGGCCAAACCAATGCCGTGCAATCAATATTAATTATAAAAACACGGGGACAGTCAGTTCACATCGATGTCACTTGGTGCACAATTGTTTAAAGTTGTCATTGACATATCGATGAGTTGTGATGTACAAAGTCGTTTAGTTTGTTATAAAATATGGGTCTCATTATATATATATAATATACATATTATATATAACAAGCAAGTTCACACACTTACACAAACACAAACACACACACACACACACTCATACACACACACACACACACACACACACACACACACACACACACACATACACTCACACACACACACACATGCTTACACGATCGTTCTGACAGATTCATGTATACTCATTTTGATATATCTATTTATCAAAAAAATAGATAGACAAGACCTCTATAATACATACAATATGATTAGATTAAATTAACATTTTGAAATGTTTGCACTCCGTGATTACAAACACTTTTGGTATCGGAATCATAACATTATATACATACTCATACAGAACCGTTAAAACCCCGTATATGTCTAGGGCTAAAAGCTAGGTAAGCACCAGACACTCAACAAGCCACACGTTTCAATAATTCACCTTATTCTGGTGCAATCAAAGATGACACGTGATTGCATGATAAAATATGAATGAGGCATACTTCAAGGAAATTTCAAATATCAAGATAGATTTCACCTTTAGGTGCCAGCTAACGGGTATCACTTCAACACGGCCAGACAACTAACAGTGCCCGAGCTTTTTCTTTTCTTTTCTTCTATCACTCCTTTCTTAAATATCGGTTTATCAATTATTAATAACAAACAGGTCAGAAAGTGGACTGGAGACTGTTCGTTGATTTCGTTTACCTGCAATGTCATTCCTTGGGAAAAAATTAAAGAGATAAAAGATAAAGATAAAATTGCCTTTATTTTGTCCACAAGGACGCTTTGTCTTTTTAGGATATCATTCGAAAAAAGACCGAAGTAACCCAAGCGTCAGTCGCAGTGCAGCGCCGCAATGTACACGGCATCGATATTTCTCTGTGTGCTGTTGAATTGAATTCATGATTTCAATAATTAATAAAGAGGGATGGTAGTTGAAAACAAAATAATCAAAAACTTACGTAGACAAGATCGCCCATCAGCGTGTAACTTGTGACCTTTGGGGCATTCACACCTAAAGTTCCCGTGGGTATTGATGCATTTATGCTGACACCCCCCATTGTGGTCAATGCACTCGTCCACATCTGAAAGCATGACCCAAAAAATAATACAATTTATTTACTTGACTACTCTATAATAGTTATGCCTACAAAATGGAATGATCGCCAAAAGGGGTGAAGGGTATTGGGTAGAGGCGCTAAAATAGAATGTAAAGATGTGTTTATTGGCCCATTCCCCAGCACGCGGTACAGGCTCACGTATGTTATAGCATTTATCCACCAGGAGGCCCTGTCAATCAATATCTTTCTCAATTCACCATGGGGCATACAGTAGACTAGCATGTCGGGCTCATCACACTAACATACTGACAATATCTTTCTCTACCTGTAGCTGGATACAAAATCACATCTGAATGGAGTAAGGAAAACATGTACAAAGAGTCTTTCACAAGGACTCATCAATGGTAACCAGCCAGTCGAGTGGCCTAACTGCTCGGCCACCGATGCTACCAGGGTGCTACATGGGATCCTTGTAGGAACCGGGTTCGATCCTAGAACCAATAGACAATCTCGCACACACGGATTCGTTGATAAGTAAGTCAAGGTCATGAAAAACAATACAATATTATGACAATTATTATAAGCGCTTTTTCCACTTCAATTTGACTTTACTGTGTCTACTATAAATTGCCTTTCTCGCCTCATTTCCGAAAATAAAACGCCTTTGGATTTTCCGATATAATATTATGTGTCATGATACTGTAAAAATAATATTCGGACACCTTTCGCATTGAATGTATAAGCAATTGGCTTAACCCCTTTACTGCTGACCAACAAATTGTATGTGTTATTCAACATCAGGGATGTAAATGGCAAACAAAAAACAAATCTGAAAACATCAGCAAGACCAAAGATAGACTAGTAAGTCTGAAATCATAGCTTGCTACGAATATATCAGACAAAATCTGAAAGATCCACACCCCTGCAACATGCTTTAGACAAAGTGGCTGTCAACAAAATTACCGTTCATATATCTTAGTCACAATCTTTTCCAAAAACTATTATCTTGACAACCAAAATTCATAATATATATATATATATATATTATCAAATGGCAAATGAATGTCATTGAAATATAAAATACACATGTTGTTAAAGTATTTGTGTTCGGCAGTGAAGTGGTTAAAACGAGCCCGGACAGTCATTTAAACCTCACTGCAACAGAACACGAAGAGTCTGTTGGGGGATATTTTCTAAGTTATGATTGCTCTGGGCTCACCACCTGCTCGACTTTAATTCCTGATGCAGAGTCTTTCTAGCCATGTGTCAGGTGATGAGTGGTGTAAGACCTCATTGACATTTGGATTTACTTCCATTTGTCATGTGCACCATTCAGAGCTTGACATATGGCCCTACACTGCTGATTGCGGTATAAAGGGGACTCGATAAACAACAACAACGTGATTGCTCTGTTGTTTCAGCGACAACTTATCATTTGTCATGTTACAGCAGCTGATAATAGCATGGCTAGTGTGTGCTTTGGAGAAGATTGCCACCTCTGTGCCATGATCAAATCCACTTTATGCATTCCTTTCCTATCATTTCCATAATTCAATGCATAATAGGGACTGAGTATATCTTAATCTGTTGCTTTCGATACAATTACATTAGCATAATAATGGGCTCAGTCAGGCCATGAAATCGAATCAGACTTTCAAGAATGTTAAAGACCCACCCCCTCCCCCCACCCCACACACCCACGCACCCAAAGATAATCCCAATAAACAAACAAGCAAACAAACAAAGAAATAAATAAGCAACAACCCAAATAAAAAACATAAATTATCATAGAATGGAGAGAAAACCAAATCAAACCCAAAAACAACACCAAAACAAAAACAGTGTTTCCCTCGGTCAAAACAAAAGAAACCAAAAACAAAAACAAAACAATAACAAAACTTTCAAAAATAAAAACCGTGTTTCCTGTTGCCTCGATATCTCCATCTGATGATAGGTATTTATAGACCTACAGAACTTTGCAATATATCGCCCATGGCGTCATTGACCGAGTGGCTCGTGTGCAGGTAACGAGATCGTGAAGGATAGGGTTCGAATCTGCAACCTCAGTCACTTCTTGGGAGAAAAAAACAAAAACGTTTCCTCACTTGACTCTGGTTCGAAAGAGTAGGCCTACCCGGTTACAGCCAAAGTGATGCGCCTAAAAGACTGCCCTACTGTATGCTTTATGCGGTGTTGGCGTCACAGCCATGTGTTCGATCCCCCCGTTTCAACAATATTTGTTCTTTCTTGTTTCTCACTGTAACTAATATTTCCCAACTGTTATCCCATCACTGAACTTACCGACGCATCCTTTGGAGTCCTCCGCCAGCTCATACCCCATTGGACATCGGCACGAAAAGGAACCAATCTTGTTCTCACAGATCTTCTCACAGCCGCCGTTGTTAACGTTGCACTCATTGACATCTGGAACAAAACGAACAAAGAGTATCTATAAGATATAATTCAAGCTTGATTGTTACTCTTAGTATGCGCAGGCAGTTTCAAAATGCAGCTCATGGTTTTTTTTGGTAATATTCAACTCATCACAAAGAGTTTTAAAACTGAGTTCATCACAATACGTCTTTTTAACTCAACTCATCTTTTTCAAGCAGTTCACAATTCTATCCTTTTCGTTTCTGGGAAGCTAATTTCAAATTGCACCATTACTCTGGTGCAATTTAGTGCCCACTTCCCACCAAGAGAAGTGGGGTTTTTTTAAAGGTCTTTCTTTCTTTTTCGTATCAAATTACACATGCTTTTTTTAGTTTGTGTATCTACCATTTTGAGCAATAAGTTTCATGTAAAGCGGCGTTGAATACCTCAGTGTTGACGTTGAGCACTGTATAAAATCATTATTTACTATTTACTTTACTAAGTGATTTTTGTCCTTAGAGAATCAGCAATAATACAATGACAATGATGGGGAATTTCAAATGATTTGTCCCCAGAAACTGACACATCTATTGACGTCATAATTTGTTGGGGTTCAAAAAGGGAGCGAATGAACACAGATGCGACTCCGTTTCGACGGTTTCAACGTGAGGGCGGTATCGCCACATCCTACTATAATATAGAGAAGGATGTGGTATCGCCCACTTGACCCCATTAATGGTAAACGGGCACTTTAGACACCATAAACACCAAATACAAAATAAATAAATAAATAAATAAATAATTGAGTGAATAAGTAAATTAATTTTCAGTAACAAATATATAAACAAAAATGATAAATATATATAAATAAATAAATAATTAACTTATTATAAACATGTAAATAACAACCAACACGTTATTGGACTCGAACCGTTATGCCAAGAGCTCACACCCGGAACTCCAAGTCCCAAGGGTAGTCTGTCAAACCACTCAGCTAGGGTTGCCGGAATAAATGAATAAATTATTGTCATCAATAGCACCCCCCCCCCCCCCAAAAAAAACCAACCCAAAAACCGGGGCCCACGATTACAACAGAAAACAAATGACCGAATTAAGGACACAAAAAACTTAACTAATTCATAATAGTATTATCATGAATCGTGTAATGAGTTAATACTAATTGTATTGTCTCCCTTTGCAAACAATGAATGACGTGTATACCTTATTTGCGTCACAAATTGCTCTCTGTCTGATGATAATTGCATCACTGCAGTCATCAGCCATTGTGTGACTCTCATATTATGTCTGGCTAACTCTATCACAGCAGCAATCAGCCATTCTCACAGCCATATTATTTCTGATGCGGACAAATGAAGCAGACGGTACCTGCCACCGAGTGGTATGATTGAATTAACGTGTCACCGAACAGACACAATGGTTACCCAGTTACACTCAACATGAATTGATGACGTCACGTATTACTACACACTAATTTTGTAGTTCGTTTCTTGTATTATTATTTTTTCACCAATGTTTATAATATCGGCGTGTGGACAGAAATTATGGAGGAAGAAGACAATTATTATAATTCATAATTATTCTGCCAGATTGTTTTTTTGGGACTATTGGGTTGTGTTTTGTGTGTGTGTGTATCAATAAATCATTATAACATGAAATCAGAAAGCATAGAGGGTCATTACGTGCACTCATATACAGTGGAATACGCTTAACTTATGTTGGACTGGTCGGCCAAGTTGATTTCACTTATAAATTGCATTTGTTTTCCGCCGACATCTTGTTTATCATTGTATTTTCCTTAGTGGATATTACATTAACTAGAACGAATGTCACATTGTTCTTACAAACCAATCATTCTAGAACTGTACGAAAATGTATCATTTTTAAAAAGACATATTTGTGGCGTTAGTGGCTAAGTGACTTGGCTACAATGCTCGACATCGTCATATCCCTGATTCGAATCCTGGCATTGAATACTTGGGAAATACTTTTCACACATTTCCCTCACTTCACTTAGTGTGGCTATAGGTAGAGAGAATGATATTGACAGGATGTAATATACGATACGTCTAACAGGCTGTTATACGGTATGCGCGACGGTCAGCTGAAAAGGACTTCAAATGAAATACCCTGCTGGGTAAAAATGATGTAATGACTGTGAGCTGTACTAGTACTGGGATACGGATAACAAACCATTCGTTATCTTCATGTAATAATATCTTATCGCATCTTAATTCAATACAATATAAAACTGACATTCAAAAGAAACAATCTAAATGTTCCCGCCATAAACCAAAGATGAAATGCTTTCGAACTCGTGTTCTCGGGGGAAATCAGCTTGACCAGACAGATATTCAGAGTAGAATAATAATAAATACAAAATATTCGTCATGAAAAGATCCTTCAATTTCTAAGCAAACGCAATGATATATTTCTCCTAGGAGTTGATTCATAACATAATATAACACGCTTTCCAGCAAACATAATATTACATCCACTCCATCTCGCTTTCTTGTTATGGCTACATGTCGTGATGGCCATCTAGGAACGCTTCTTGCCTCGGCGTCTTTCAAAAGAATTTTGATTCCTATAATTTGATGATTCCTTTCCCTAATTCCAGCAATCCGTCAGTTTGTTAGCCTGTGTGGTCTTTACATTATTTCCTCACATGGTACGCTTTGCCAGTACACACACACACACACACACACACACACACACACATATATATATATATATATATATATATATATATATATATATACA
>JARDUL010070565.1:0-10000 GCA_030265205.1 Dirona pellucida | reverse complement strand
GTTGCCAATGGTAGTGAGTGGTGTGCAATTGTGTCATGGGCTATTTATTACTGCTATTAAGTACACCTTAAGTAGGCCTATATATATACTACTATATGTGTATATGAGAGTTCTTGGAACTTAAACAGAAGAGGGCCGTTGAGTGTCAAATTATAGATTATAAATGATGCAATGAATTGATGTTGGCTGTATCTGTGTGTATAATGAATAATAAATGGCATTTAAAGCGCTTATTAACGATCATCATCATGCTCTAAGCGCTTTACAGTAGCACATTTACCTCGAGGTAAGCAACGGAACACTTAATACGCCACACGCATATTTCTATAAAAATGATTTTAGTTTAATTTAGTCTTTACTAAGTCTAGTCGAACCTGGTTCTTGGGGTGGTTGAGGCTAGGGATTATTTATAAATACTCTGGTCCAAGAGTAGAACACAAGCTTACATAGCCATAGAACAATAAAATGATCTGTATCTGTATGAATACTGGAATAGACTCTTTGGAGATTATATAATGACCCCAGGGTGGCTATATATCTCTTAAAACACACACATATGGATATCAATATAGATTATATAATGACCCCAGGGTGGCTATATATCTCTTAAAACACACACATATGGATATCAATATAGATTATATAATGACCCCAGGGTGGCTATATATCTCTTAAAACACACACATAAACACACACACATATGGATATATCAATATTATAATGTTATAAACTAAAAACTAAAGCCAATTCAATAGAGAAATCTATAAATGGATTATTTCAGTTTTAAAACCACTAAAAAGCCACAAAAATTATATCTGTCCACCAACACAAGATGAATTCATAAATGTAATCTTTCGCACAAATAAATTAATAAAAAAAAATAATCCGGAATTCCAATCGAATTTTCACAAAAAACACGAGAAAGTGCGGATCATCGATATTGCAGCCAGCTGGCGCAAACACGTCTCACAGTGCTTCCCCTCGAAGAAAGGTTCTTATACCTCTATACGCCGACAACGTGGAGATCCAGTGTAGAATACACTATACAATCACGATACAATTACATTATACAATCAAAAGTAATGTGTTTACAATGTTCGTCATAAAACACGATATTCTAGTAAAAACATCACAATAAAAGTCATAAGGTCATTAAAATATCACATTCACATAGACCACAACAAGCACGTCCTCATGATAATGTCAGGTTGAAGTAGGGATGAAAAGAAAAAGTGTCGTGAAGTTGCGAGGTGTGTAGAGTCACTTACATGCAGATGAGAACAAACACACGGCTGACAAACAGGAACAAAGGGTGTGTTACCGCTGTTGTCAGCGACCTACATTCTCAGCAACTGAGTAAAGAGTATTAAGATAGCCTTATAATGAATGTATACTGGAGTAGACTTTTTGGGGTGGCGCTATCACTTTAACCCATTTTTATAAATATGTAAGTGATTAATGTTATAAAATAATCAAAGAGTAATGTTTATATATATCTAAAAAGTCAGTAATTGTGAGATAGCCATGATTTGAATGTCTCCAGTGTTTTGCTGTTGATTGTGGGGTTGTCCAACATATTCCAATCATCAAGGGTTGGCGGGAAGAATGAATATTTTTGTTACCGGTAGATTTGATTAGTGACTTGGTATGTATGTTTCTAGGAAGTCGTGTTTTGTATGAGATGTAAGAATGGGAGGGGATCGCAATGAGATCGTTGATGATCTTGAAGGGCAGACTTAGTAGTTGGTCTTTCCTACATTCTGCTAACGGTTGCCAATGTAGATTTTCTATCATTTCGGTGACTCTGCTGCTTCTTTTGTAATCGTTTTTCACAAAACATGATGCTCTTTGGTGAATTTTTTCTAATTCGTTGATGTCGTTCTGGAAGTAGGTGTCCCATACACCTGATGCATAGTCAGTTATTGATAGAACTAGGGACGTGCATGCTGTTTCTTTTAGATTTCTGTGGCAATGCCTGAAATCACTGCACAGTTCTGTTATTCAGGTGATTCCAGTCGATGCTTGTTGGACGTTAAATGTAACTAGCCTATATTATTTTAATAAAATGTGATGAACGCAGTGTTTATCACCACTTGCTCTTAGTCGGAGAATGGTGGCATCTTTTGCTGTTTCTTGTTCTCTCTGAAACTATGGCACTTACTGATGAACTGAATAATAGTTGAAAAATATGGCATTGCCAGAAAGAGAAGACTGACAAAAACTGAAAAAAGAGTGCTGTACTGTGAGTGGGAATCATGCCTGCAACGACACCCACTACCTGGTCAGCAGACAGACTGATAGTGAGATAATGTAACAATGCCAGTGAGAGACAAGAACAGAAAATAGAAAAAAGATTTCTGTCGACCGGGGGAATCGAACCCATGCCTGCCACGCCAACTCCGCCTCGCCGTCAACAGAAAACAGCCCACTACCTCTGGACTAATCCGTTCTAGTTTCTGTTCTTGTCTCTCACTGGCATTGTTACATTATCTCACTATCAGTCTGTCTACTAGACCATTCAGTGCCCGCTCCTTCTTCATTTATTACCTGGTCAGCAATAGTATTGGAGGTTTTTTATTATTGAAGAGACCGTTTTTTATCCTGATTATGGCGAAATCAAGTTACGAGTACTGCTTTGTAATGTAGTTAAGAATATGGCGCATCAGCCTAGGTCTGGTGTTTATACCTTGGTATATAACGTAAAAAAAAGGTCAGAATAAAATATCTTAAATGATGAGTGCATGAGAGAAAGAAATTGAAGAAAATGAATAGTCTTTTGAAAGAACAAATTCCAGAGTACACAAACTCTACCTTTGGGTTAATCCACCACCTTACAAATGAAAACGAAGAGAAAAACAATAATGGAAATAAGTAATTTTTAATGATGTTGATAAAATAGTGCAAAGAAATAGATAATTAAAAATTATATCACTACTCTCAATTTCTTAGAATTTTATAAATTTCATCTGAACATTGTGTGAACTGTTTGATACTTTTCTGATTTGAGTGTTTTGATTTACGTTACTCTGAAAAATATATCTGAGGGAATCATAAGCAGAAATAAAATAATGCACCAAGGAAAAATATTACTAATGGATTTTCGACTGGGTGTCTTCAAGTGTTAGATAGAATGATAGTGGGATAATGTAGCAGTGCCAGTGAGAGACAAGAACAGAAAATAGAAAAAAGATTATTGTCGACTGGGGGAATCGAACCCATGCCTGCCACGGCAACTCCGCCTCGCCGTGATCAGAAACCAAACCCACTACCTCTGGGCTAATCCGCCACCAGATGGTAGTGGGCTTGTTTTCTGTTCATGCCGAGGCGGAGTTGCCTTGGCAGGCATGGGTCACCGAAAATTTTTTTTTCTTCTTGTCTCTCACTGGCTGTGTTACATTATCCCACTATCATTATCATTCTGTGTACTAGACCATCAGCGCCCACTCCCTCTTCATCTATCGTCTCTCACTGGCACTGTTGTTACGTTATCCCACTATCATTCTGTCTACTAGACCATCCGTACCCGCTCCCTCTTCATGTATCGTCTCTCACTGGCACTGTTACATTATCCCACTATCATTCTGTGTACTAGACCATCAGTGCCCGCTCCCTCTTCATCTATCGTCTCTCACTGGCACTGTTACATTATCCCACTATCATTCTGTGTACTAGACCATCAGTGCCCGCTCCCTCTTCATTTATTTTCAAGTGTCGGATAATGACGCTATGTCATTGATGGGAGTTATATATTTTTTTTAAACTTCCCCAATCATGTCTCAATCAATGGACATAGATATCTTATAAATGTTTTTACTTGATTGAACAATTTGCAAACTTGATAATTTCCTTGTTACATATTTTGTTGCTCAACCAGATTTGCCATTATTGTCATCTATACAGAGAGGGAATCTCTACAGCCGTTATCCAACATTAGATCCATGATATATCCATGGCTTCGTCTCTGACAAGCAAGGAGGATTTCCAGATGAGTGGTGATGAGTTAGAATTACATTCTACAGATGCTGCGGAGATGACAGAGATTATCACCAACTGTTTGAGGGACGTTGACTGCAGTATAGTAGATGTGGCCTCGTTAGAGTTGGAACATCTTAGCATTAACGATGAGGAGTATAATGAATTAGTGGGGGAGAGGAGGTCAAAGATTGGACACAGCAGTAGCGGTGTAGATTTGGAAAAGGATCGAAAGGACTCGGCAAATGACAGAAGTTCATTGGAGGCGGCAAGAGGAGATGTTCTGGAAGGCGGTGGTAAGATAGAAGTTACAAATAGGAAAGGAAATGAAAGACATGGGGATTTTGATCGCGGAGGAAATAGTGACCTCAACGAGGGGCCAGTGGGATGGAGGGACAGTAGTGGAAGTGAGCATTGTATCGAAGTGGTGGGCGAGACATTGGACAATGACATTTTGAATGACATCACAGAGATTATTTCGCCTCCTCTGCCAGGGAAACGGAGAAGCAATGAAGGACAGGATAAAGCGGAAGGGGGCACTGATTGCCAGGAAAAGATGGGATCACCGCTGGTGTTAGATGAGTCAAACTTGACGGCTTCTCCTGGTCACGGAGAAAGGACAGAAGCTGAATCGAAAATAAATCAAAGAAATGAAAGGAGTGCTACACTGGACGATGATGAAAGGCAACAGGAAGTTGAAGATGGAAGTCGTGGCGTGATGATGCATGTGCTTGAGCCTGTTGACAGTGTTGGTGATCAGGATTTTGATGAGGGCGAGTCGGTGAGTGCTTAAGATTAAATTGTGAATATGTATGTATGTATGTGCATGCGAGCGTGCATACGGTATATATTTGCGTATGTATGCATATACACACAGTCAAACCTGTACTCCCGGCCACCAGCCCTGGTGGTCACATTCCAGGTCCTACTATAGTTTTTTCCTCTATTTTGTCACTGTGCAAGGCGGTCACCTGTCTAACACGGCCAGTGGCCACTATTTTAGGTACAAAAAAGCATTCGGACCTGACCTAGACGGCCAGTTAATCAAGATGATTTACTTGATTAATCCCACTTTTCTTTTGTGCCGATCTTCAAATCAATTCAAAAGAATGAATCAGTCCTTAAGAGTAAGTGTACCTTGTGGCCTGTGCTAGGGGGCCAGTGGTTATCCTTTTTGAAGATGACTTCTCCAGTTCTGGAGGTCGTTGGCAAGAGTGTAGTCAAGAATTTGACATGACGACAGACGCAGTCAGCTTCAAGTAATAATGGAAAACAATTGGTTTGAAATTCCCAAAGGTCAACCTGTTTATAGAAATATTGCATGAAAAGGAACGCTGAAATAGGGATTTATAAATCTCGTGAGAATCAAAGTATGCCTCTTTGGTAAAATTCCCACAGTTTCTATAGCTGTAGGGTGAACACCTGAGGCTAAAGATATCATGTTGTCTGGTCCTGATATGAGTAGTATTGAACAGTGTATTGCTTAATGTACCAAGTGGGCTGATCCCCTGCTTGCCTTAACAATCTTGATCCATAGATTTTTTAGCTCTGTATCGGGCTATGTGTACTAGTGGGGCACAGACTTGCACTTAACCTGGATGCATTTTACCTGGGTCTGCGCATCAATGCCTTCTACCGTGTACACTGTTATCGGCCAGACACAGAGTTGGTCCCTACACTGTTTAATCACTGTTCTAAAGGAAACAGATAACAAACAAACAAGATATATATCAGCATTTTGGTCTTGCACATCTTTGTTTCATTTCTATTTTCAGGTGGGAAGTTCCTCCAATGGATCCGTGGGACAAGGAAGTCTTCGAGAACGAGGCGGAACTCGACAGAGAACTTTGAAGTCAAAGTCCTCCTCTTGTGCGCCACCACGCCGCATTCTCCCGAAGACGACCACTGCGTCCACACGTGTGTATCCAGTACAAATACAGAGCACAGGCGGCAATAAGCTATGCCTTGCAGTCTGTCCCACAATTCCAAGCGTTGTACACGATGCCATGAAACAGCCGTCTTTTTCCCAAGACAAGGAAATTGACATAGACGGTCCCACGTCTCACACGTGTTTGTGGACAAATCAGCCACAGCGAAGATCTCAGAGTGTAATATGCCCTCAGCCTCAAAACCAAAACATGCCCCAGGGTTTTGAGCATGGCATTTCTATTCAATCTTCATCTCAAAATATGATCTCTCACTTTGATCCCAATTTGGGCTCAACACAGATGAATGGTCACCAAGGTCACGGCCAGTTTTACCAAGGGCAATCACCCAGCAGATTGATTGAATCGTATGCCCAGAACGGAAATAGTAATGGCAATACTATTCAAATGGTCCCACCTGCCATTCCGTCTCCTCAGGCTCCGATTGGAGAACTTGTCATTGCCGACAGTCATCAGCTAGGGGTCCCCTATCAACGTGTTTCTTCACCAAATATGTGCCAAGCGAGTCAACAACCGATGAGGCAAGGCCAGCGACTATTGCAGCAAGCTGGTCAACAGCCAATGCAGCAAACGCTTCATCAACAACAAAACCAGCAACCCCACCAACGTGTCACATTACCTCCCCCGGGCCAACTCCTGCACGGCCAAACTTTGAGACAGCATGCAATTCATCCCCAACCCAATTCATCCTCCCATCATATTGTAAACCCAACGAGTACAAACTTCACCCTCCGCAATAATAATGTCAGCGATGACAGTAGTAATAATATGTCAATAGAAGACGGTCTCAATCTTGATTTTAACATCCTCCCCCAAACGATCAATACAGTTTGTTCAGCCGGTGTTGTAAATCAGGTCACCAACATTCATGGACAACAAGAGTCCCCCCTGTTCACCCAATTTAAAGGTCGACAGTTGAATTCCCAAAGAGAGATGATTGGATTCAGACCGGTAAATCATTCTGCATCAGCCAGTAAACGTAGTGCACAAATAAAAGACACAGACACGCAGCTTGTCTGCAATACATTATCGCATGTTAATCTTCATAAAATGATGACGAACTCTCACAAACCGAAAAGGCTACTGAGCCAACCAAAGACGGACAAATTAATGCACAGTGCAAAATGTCAGAAATCTAAGAAACAGTCATTTTCACCCGCGAATGTTGCATCATATCAGCTTCCTTCATGTGGGGGGACTGAATGCTGCAGTGATGATCTCAATCAAGAAATTGAAGACAGAAAGCGGATGGTTTTGTCTGGGCGTAATGGGTTTGGATTGGGGCATGAACCGGACGCTTTAGTAATGGGACATGAGCTGTTACAGGGTAATATTAACATGCAGGAGGAGTTGCATTTGCCTCAGGGAATACAGACACATGAAGAGGTCGAAGGTGACCCGACTGGTTTTAACACTGAAGAGCTCCATTTGTCCAACGATTTGAATATTGATCACAAGGTATACCTGGGTCATGACCAGACAAATGGTAATGATGACAAGATCAACAGTGGAAGCCTGGAGATATACCTAGGTACTCAAATGGGATGTCAAGACATGTCAACTC
This sequence comes from Dirona pellucida, assembly GCA_030265205.1. NCBI lineage: Eukaryota > Metazoa > Mollusca > Gastropoda > Nudibranchia > Dironidae > Dirona > Dirona pellucida. The sequence continues at coordinate 2,518 of JARDUL010070565.1, read as the reverse complement.
CAGCTGATGCCATCTCCCCAACACATGTCTTGCTGGAAGTAGAACCTGTCGACATATACGCCTGGAGACAACAGGGTTTTGATTATCACATCAACCAGGGCTTTAGGACGCATACGCATATTCCACAGATGGCTGTGCCTGCCGTGAGCAGTTCCAACAACAAGAAGCAGGATTTGTCCAAGGACATGAGGGGGTCTGACTTACCAACTGACTTACAGAGCGTTACCATGACAGAATTATTGCCTGCCTTAAACTGTCAGGGATATGAAAACCAAAGCCAGCCTTACATAGATGATCTAGAACATCATCACCAATGGCAACAAGCCGATCAATTTTCCAGAATCACGGCCAATCAGTCATCAGTTACAATGTCCAGTATTCCTGATCTACCATCGAGGAGCCAAGATGTATCAAACTACAGTAGAGGAAGCGACATATCAATGCATTCTGAAGGTAGTTTAAATAACCTCAGCCAAAGTTCAAACAACACGCAGGCCAGAGACGTGCTGAGCAACCCAAATTTGATGTGTGCTGCCCAGGACAAAACGCTGGCCTATAAAGACAAACATGTCGGCTTCCCGAACACAAACGCCGCCGTCCCAGTTCCTAGCCCAGAGCCCCAAAAGACTAAGTCAAGGACGGAAGGTGCTCAAAAGAAGAAAGGCGGAAGACGTCAAGCGCCAGCCAGAAGCTATGTGGCAGATTGGGTCAACTCCACAGGCTGGTCTTCTGGTCAACTCCCAGATCAGAACCAACTTCAACAACAACCACATCATCCTCAACAACACTCACAGCTTTCTCATGTCAATCCACAGTTTCAACACTCACAGCTTTCTCGGGCTGAGAATTCATCAGATCGATACAGTAATCATCGCAATATTGATCCCACCAGAGATCACCACCAACGTCAGTATCAGCAAGACCATCAGCGAAGCCAGCAACTCCCCAACAAGCACAACACTTCTAATCACAACGTAATGCCATCAGGGAAAAGAATACAACTCACTACCTTACCATCACCATCCTCATCGTCATTAAGGCTGCCTTTGCCAATAATACACAGTCAACATCATCCTCGGACAAAACCAGAACTTGTTCGTCGATGTGCTGCGCCCATGCAAGTGTATTCGAAATCCTCCTCCTCAAGTCAACTCCAAACAGTGGATCGCAGTCCGGGACTCACAAACAATCTCAAAACATCGTCTGCATTCGGGTCGCCAATAGCATCCCCGCTATCTGGTGGAAAGAGCGGCAGAGTTCAACAAACTCCGACAAACAGGGAGGCCACCTCTGTGGAGTATTCGGGCCAAGACAGTGACCTGTACAGCTTGGGGTCAGGCGCGTCCAGTACCACGAGTATGGAGCATCGCCGTTTTATGGAGTCCCTGGAGACTGACGAGGATGGTGACACGTAAGTCCACATCCAATTATTGATGACAGTGGTGGCTGGGTCATTACAAAATACATGCTTTTTGGGAGAAAAGAAAAGCGTGGAATGGAGCATACCTTGCAGTAATGGGATTTTACCCAAGTAAATCTTATTCAAATATTTCAATCTTGTTCAAATGTTTCAATCATATTCAAAAGTTTCAATCTTATTCAAATGTTTCAATCATATTTAGATGTTTCAATCTTATTCAAATGTTTCACCAAATTATAGGCTCTATTTCAATAAAGTTGCCTTGCTTTTTCAGTTTCTTGCACTATTTGTGTGACTTCATTGGCAAAAAACCTCACACAGAGATTGATTCCTTCCTGGAAAAAACACAAGAGTGCAAAAACTTCGGCTCTGTCATTGATCTCCTGAATAAATGTCAAGAGGTAACCATGGTAGCGATACTTAAATATTTTTACTTTTACAGAGCACCAGCCCACCCCTACAAGGCTAGCATGTTCTAAGGCCACGGGCTGGTCATTTATATTGTTTGTTTCGTTGTCAAATAAGAAGAGTCAAACTTTTGAATACCGATTATCAAGATTATATGATATAGTGTCAAATTTATGGAACTCCAAAATCATCATGTTTGACATTTTGTTGCAAAAGTATAATTCTATATATTATATAATAGGTAAACCACTTTTTGTCATAAAACTATAATTATATATATAATATAGAAGTAAACAGCATTTTGTCGTACAAGTATGAATATATATATATTGGGGTTTGCCAATGTCGAATTTAGCTTCCTAGAATAAACAATTTTAAAAATTGTTGTTATTTTATTGTTGAGCCTTGATGGACAAAATGTCAAGGTGTCTCAGCATGGAATAGGACAAGGTCATTACAAGATATTCCCCAGCAACTTGACCTTGCTATTCGGGAAGTACCGGGAAATAAATAATGAGATTCTTTATTCACCATTTGAAAGTTGTTTGTCGCGGTACTTTTTACCCACAATAATAATAGACCGATCCGTGGGAAATGGAAAACCCTTTCTTTCCTTTCTTTATCATTTCCTTTCTACCTTTCGGTGTAAGGTTAAGTGCGGACGAACTCTCGCCATTGATCTCTATCCAG
>JARDUL010070232.1:0-11860 GCA_030265205.1 Dirona pellucida | reverse complement strand
CTTCCATTTGTCATTTATACCCTTCAGAGCTTTACATATGGCTGGCCCCTACACTGCTTATTGCGGTAGAAAGGGAATTTGATAAACAAAATAAGCAGCTGGAAAAAATACAGCCACGCCCAGACCCTAACGCCTTACCTTTGATGGTCATGTTTGGCTGAGAGAAGGCAGCCGAGGTTCGCCATGTGTCGTTGTCAAAGTCTCCCGAAGACCTGGACGTTGGGATCTTTACAGGCTTGAGACAAGATGGGGAAGAGTACACAGTTTAAAACGATACCAAATATAAATTCAAACAATAACACTGGAGACAGAAAGGGGAACGGTGCACGGCTAAAAACAATACCAAATATAAATTCAAACAATAATAATAAATACATAAATCCAAAGGCTGGAGACGGAAAGGGGAACAGTGCAGTTTAAAATGATATCAATTATAAATTTTCAACAACAAAAATAATATAATTTTAAAAGCCAGACACATCTTATCACACTTCATCTTCTTACCCAGTTCCTGATGCTGGAGTCTGTGGTGGAAACCCAGATGCTGGGTTGTGGGGCGTTCTCCACCAGCTGCAGCTGTGGAAGCAGGGAAAAAATAAACAAAAATATAAATATAAATAAATTAACTCACAGTCTGGGGAGAAAACTATGAACTACTTGGACAATAACCGACCCAAATCCAAACACTAAGTATGACAATAACCGACCCAAATCCAAACACTAAGTATGACAATAACCGACCCAAATCCAAACACTAAGTATGATTATGATTAGTTTTATAACCGGCGAGCTGGCCGAGTAGTTAGGACAACGGACTGACTCTCATGGCGAAGGTCGTGGGTTCGAATCCTACCACCGATACTTTGTTGTTTTTCTTGGGCAAGAAACTTTACTCCAATTGCCTCACTCGACCCAGGTGTAAAAATGGGTGCCAGCTTACAACTGGGGAAGTAATCTGCGATAGACCAGCGTCCTATTCAGAAGGGTGACGCCTTGTCACCCAGTCCGCTTCATGCTACGGAAACCGGGACAAGCACCGGCTCTATGGGCCTCAAGGCTCGAAAGGACTTTACTTATAATCTTGCAGACAACCGTGATACAATAATATGGCATTAGACAACTCTGCTGAGGATATATTTCCAAATTCTACTTCTCAAAAAAAAAAAAGAAAAAAAAAGAAGATAATGGTGTAGCTTCAAATGTAAAACGACTAACAACAACAAGAACGTTATTGACTTTGATTAATTTTCTTTTTAAATTGAAAACCTTGAAAACCAATAAAAGACGAAATCTAAAACCAATGAATGGGTTTTGTACAACTTGGCCTATGACCCTTTTAAAGCTGACATTCAACTAGTAAGGTATCACAATTAATGAGTTAATTATTTTTTTCCCATTCTCACCAACAAAAAAGAGACTAAACCAGAAACGTGGTTTGTTTTGTTCCACATTATGATAAAACAATACAAACGAAGGTAATGAACCGTTTGTTTGTTTGTTTGTTATAATTCCCTTTAGTACCGTAATAAAACAGTGTAGGGACCAGCTGTGTCTGGCCGAGGACAGTGTACAAGGCAGAAGGCATCAATGCGCAGGCCCAGGTAAAACATATCCAGGTTAAGTGCACGTCTGTGCCCCACTAGTACACATGGCCTGATACAGAGCTGGAAAATCTATGGATCAAGATTTTTAAAGCAAGCAGGGGATCAACCCACTGTGCCAATAAACCTTGTTTGGTCCAAGAAGCAATACACTATTCAATACTACTCATATCAGGACCAGACAACATGGTAATGTAGCCTCAGGTATTCACCCAACAGTTATAGGTAATGAACCACGGTCCATAAATGCAATTGGAAATTATAAGCTGGAAGACAATTCAATAAAGTAACTGATTAAAATCGCCTCTTCAGCGAATGTAGCATCATCCAATATATAATATCCAAATGTCAATGAGGACTTAGACCACCCATCACCGACCTAACACATGGCTAGAAAGACTCTGCATCGGGAATGAAAGACGGGCAGGAGATGAGCCCACTGCGCCCAAATACCTTTACCAGTAAATTGGACAACAATGTACCATGAGGTCCATACATTTTACCGATAAACACTTTTCTGTTACCCCAGTGGTTACTCTTCAGTTACAGGACAACTGGGAGTTGCCACCTGGGCAAATATATAATATACACCCGCACCAAATACACGCATTCATCCGTCAATAATAGGCCAGAATTGGATTACTTGAGGTAACAATACAGTTACAGACAACTTAAAGACACGATTGTTGAGCGTAAAAAATGTTAAGTTAAGGTTGAAAGCAAGGCCTAAACTGAATATTTCAAGGCGTAAAAAAAAAAAAAGAAAAGATTCTTACTTTTAGAATAGGGCTCCTCTCTTCACAGATCAACTCTCGGTTCTCCGGATTCCGCAATTCAGTGGCCCACACCTTCCTGTCCCGACCCCCGGAGAAGACGACCGTGAAGGCATCATTTGCCTACAGGAACAATGGGAGATGAAATTAATGATTGCATGTAAAATTAAATACTATGACGCTCCGTATCTTATGCCCATAATAAACACATCTGTAAAATTAATTTCCCTAATGGGATGAAAATTAAGTATTATTATTATTATTATTAAACACTTCCTAGCCTTCAATCCTTTCTACATTACTGAACTTTCGTGCTTTATGAAATGAATGACCTACTTATCGTTAATTGGCGTCGCTGTAAACCAACACAAATTTCCTTTTACAACAATAATAAAGCTCTATTCTATTCAATTCGACACTTGGTTAGACGTTCCCTTTAGAACCGTGATTAAACAGTGTAAGGACCAGCTCTGTGTCTGGCCAAGGACAGAGTACAAGGCAGAAGCCATCGATGTGCAGACCCAGATACAAATGTATCCAGGTTAAGTGCAAGTCTCTGCTTTACTAGTACAACATGGCCTGACACAGAGCTGAAAAATCTACGGATCAAGATTTTTAAGGTAAGCAGGGGATCAGCCCACTGTGCTTCATTCTATACTGCGAACAGAATGTGAACTTAAAAGTCCTCCACATAATCTGAACTGGTGGCGCAGTGATTAAGTCACTCGCCTTTGGTTCGAGAGGTTGCAGGTTCAAATCCCGGTGGAAGCACTGGATTTTTCTCTCAACACCTTGATCCTACTCTGCAGCGCTGCACTGCGGCTGACGCCTGGGCTGTTCCGGTCTAACCTCGGAATAGATCCTAAAGACAAATTCCCCCCCCTGGGATGAATAAAGGGAATTTACTTATTTATCTGATTCATCTTAATTTAACACTCACCCACCACCTAACCCCTTCATACTACATACCTGCAGAGCCCAGACACCCTCGTCATGGACCCGGAACGTCGCTATACACAGCTGTTGACCAAGAGACCACAGACGAATAGTTCCGTCCGAACTTCCCGAAAGACACTTGAAAAAATGATTTAAATTGAATATCTCATATAAATACTAACCACATCAGTGCCTCATGCGTCAAACACATTAACCCCAATCTAGTTCTTTTTCTTCTTCTTCTTGTATTTTATTCAATTCTTAATTATGTAGTGATGCCATATGTAGGAGGATCAATCTACACGTTACATGTCACTAACACAAACACACACTGAGTTATTTTTTATGTTATCCAGGCCTAATCTTTGAAGCACATTGAAACTGTTTTCTTAAATCAAATGTTAATAAGTAGTCAGTTTCGGAAGATTATATGGTAGCAGACTGTTCTAGAGATGAATTGATGAGAAAGGGGGGGAAAGGGAGCAAAGCCATCTGGGGCAACAGTTGAGAACAGCTGGTTTGAATTTTCCCCCAAGAACATAATAACGACATCAACCACAATGCCTCCAACACTGCCCATACCTGGGTTCCATCTTTATTGAGCAGAAGGGCCTTGACATTGTCCGTGTGACCTTTCAACTTCATCAGCTTCTGACAGCAACGCACGTCCCACACACGCAAGACTTTCTCCGTCGACCCTGACACGATGATGGAACCCGATTGGTTCATTGCCAGGCTATAAATAGAATCTTTGTTGCCCGTCAGACTGGACGCTGTAAACAAAACAACAAGACGAGTTCAAAACATGTCTCAAGTAAAAGAATCAGCTTAATATTAATTAGCAACAAATAAATTTGTGACAAGTTAAATTTCTTTCTCCTCTTTTTGTTGTTAAATACACCTCAATTTGCTTTTGTCTCTGCATGCAGCAAAGTGAGAAGAAAAAGTAAGGTTGTACAATTCCTTTTATCTTCTTTGTTTATTGTCTCTCACCGACACCGTCACATTTTCATCCTATTACTATTCTTCCCCATAAGTCCCCTGCCCTAGACCTACTAGTAACAGTGTTGTTGGAGGCGGTCAGTGCTGTCAGGGTGTTCACGTCCCACAGGAAAATCTGTCGGTCCAATCCAGCCGAGGCAACCTTCTCTCTGTCCTTGGCGTACGCCAATGCCTTCACATAATCCTGAAAAAAACCAAACCAAAACACAAAGGAGGTGAAATTAATACTATCGAGTCTCTGTACAGATGACTTAGATATAATCTTAACGTCCGGAAAAAAAACCCCAAAACACAAAGGAGGTGAAATTAATACTGTCGAGCCTCTATACAGATGACTTAAGATATAATTTTAACGTCCGGGAATAAATAATGACTTATTCAAAGATCAAACCAGGTATTGACTTGGAACAAGGAGGTGGTGATGATGGTTTTTATGGTTTCTAGTTATGAAGATTAACTTTCTTTCTTATCAGTTCCCTTCTGTTCAGAGGTGTAAATGGGAAACGAAAAATATATCTGAAAACATCAGGAAGGCCAAAGATAGACTAGTGAGTCTGAAATCATAGCTTGCCACTAATAATATATGAAAAAGCAAAAAAAGACTAAAATCAGACAAAGCAAAAAGTCTGAAATCAGACAAAATCTGAAAGATTTTTTACACCCCTGGGCATTGTTTGTAAACAGAATAATAACTAGGAAAACATTGCAATACCAGAGAGAGAAGTATCAGCACCCTGTCTGCTGTTGTTGGCAAGGGTTTAGTGTCCACTCTCGACAGACTATTTCTCTGTTCTTGTCTCTCTCTGGCTCTATCATTATCGTAACCATTATAATTATTATTATATATCAATTTTCACACAAAAAACTAAATATACATTGAACGCTATAGGAATGCTATCTACTATTAGTATTATTATTGAACAGAAATATTTTTTCTTCATCATTAATCCAACTTGTACTGCAGATTTCAAACTGTTCTCCTACCTTGTGTGTTCGGAGAGTGGACATACAAAATCCTTTGTGGGCGTTCCATACTTTGACTGTGGTATCACTCGAGGCTGATATTACTGCAACACAGCGGGAGAGAAGGATAAAAAAAAAAGTCCTCAAAATAACATTAAGTTTCTTTCTTTATCAATAACAATACCTAATAATGTACCTTACCTTCAGTGTTACAATAAAACATGAAGTAAAAGAATAAAAGGATAAAAAACAATTAAAAATTTATGAAGAAAATATTCACAGAGAAAACTAGAAGTACTTTGGATCAAAAATCCAAGATGAGCAGGTGATCAACCCACTGTGACATAATGTAGGCAACACTATGATGATTTCAGGCAAATAAAGTCAACGAAAAATCGATTTCATATTGGAACCTTTCGTCTAACTTTCTGAATATAAAATGCTCAATGAAATCATACCATAACACTAGGTGGCAACAATTACTTTCAAAACTAAAGTTGCCACTGTCAGTCAAGTGTTACCTTGAGTGCAATCAAATTTTTTGTGATGTTTTGTTCTGAATCCCTTTAAACTGTTAAAAGGAGTGTAGGTGACCAACACCCCAGGGGGAAATTCGTCTTCAGGGTCTATTCCGAGGGTAGACCGGAATCACCCAGGCGTAAGCTGCAGTGCAGCGTCGCAAAGTGTGATTGAGGCCTTGAGATAAAAACCGGTGATTACACCGGGGTTTGAACCCGTGACATCTCGAACCAAAGGCGAGTGACTCAGCCACTGCGCCACCAGCTCCCCCTTCCACCCAGCTATGAAAGGAAAACTGGGGGCATTTTGCCACATAGCCAGGAAACATATAAATTCATACAACATCATGATGACTTTAACTGCACAAAGAAATAGCACAATAACACTTACATGTTCTCCCGTTACAACACAGAACAACATCATTGACCCAGTCCGTGTGATGTTCCAGGGACAATATATACGGATCCTGCGGAAGAATTAGAAACAGTACGTACTTGAGTTCAGATTCAAACACAGAAATAGGTTCTTTTTCTTGTTCAACATATAATCAATTCTGGAGGATTGCTTTAAAGGAGCAAAATATTATTGTATCATTGATATTAATCAGTAAACGAGGCATACTTTCAAATATTTTTAAAACATTCAAAAACTTATTCCCCAATATCCTTCAGAACAAAAAAGTAAAGAATGGTTACAATAAAATCTTTCACATTATATTCATAAAAATCTTTACAAAACACTTAAAATCAGGATTTAAAAAGTATATTTATGAGTCTTTTCAAGCGATCCTGAAGTAGTGGTAGCAGCAGCAGCAGTAGTAGTATTAGTAGTAATAATAGTAGTAGTAGTAGAGTAGAGTAGCAGACTACTAGACTAGGGCTTAAAAGATTGTCATTTTCTCTTCAAATGTCTTTGTGGGTTGGAAAAACATATGACCATGACTATGTATGAATAGTTTGGAATATTAACAAATATATTAGTGTGAACATGCGTCTCTGGCTCCAAGAAATTTTCATTCATTGTCATTCCGTTCTTTTTTGTTTAAAAGTATTTAGTCAACTCTCAAATACTACATCGCTAGTGATTTTTTTACCACCAATATCAGAGCTATAATACCACAGCATCTTTTTCCCTCCCATAATACACTAAAAAGCCCTTTACCCCCCCCCCCCCCCCGAGGATTCTAATTTTATGATTAAATGCATTCATTATAAATGTGTATTTCATGTCTCCTATAAACAATCAGAACTAACTCTTTCGATACGAATTGTGTGTATCAAGCGTGTAAGCAGTGCACACTTTAATAATAAAAATAATATCAAATAATAATATATGTGGGAACTTCAGACACTGGCAATTACTTTATTTGTTCGTGTGTTCCAGATTCTAATGATAGAATCTCTTCCTGCAGAGTAAAGTCGATTCAGATGGGGATCAAATTGTAAGGCATTAACGCCAGACCTGTGACAGCGTTCAACTTCATCTCGAATCACAAAAGAAACCTGTAGAGTCAGTTTTGGAATAGTTATAAAATAATGTCTCACTAACATCAATAGTAACAGCAATTTGATTTATGCCTAGAGAAATCAGTCCAAGTTTGAATTGACATGAAATAACAAGTAAGTGGACGACAGATACAATGTGATAATAAAAACTTGGTCTCCATACTCCATGTGAAAAATTTAACATCCTGTCATTTTTCACGCATTCGTTAAATATTAGAATTAGAGATATGATTGAACTGGGAATTAACAGAGAAAGAACTTCAACAGGCTTCATTGAATTACCCGACAGATCATTTCCTCTTAACAAGCTTCTAACTAGGTCGAGAGTCTAGACCAGATACTGATGATAGTATCAATTAGTATGTTTTAAAAGGTCATTCAAATTCATGCATTTCATTTGCACAGAGAGGTGACAAATGTTTTGTCACTGTCAACCCAGATATAATATTATAACAGTCAGATCAAGATCATTACAAATTATTCTAAAATTCAAATTATTTAATTATAATATAATTTCATTATCCTCTTTTTTCCATCTTGTATACTGTATTGTAACTGAAGCAGCTTGAGGCTAGGTCTAGTTCTCTGACTGTGTCCACACACTACTCCATAAAAACTTTGACCAACAATGATGACGATGAACAAAACTAAAACATAAAATTAACCTTAATTAACCTTCGTATCATCTTGATATTACAAAACAAATAATAAAGTGTAACATAAAGTCATAAAGGATTATATATCTACTAATAATATAGTCTACTAATAATGTTTACAATACAAATATACAAACTAAACTTAAGACTTAAAATTAAAATTAAAAAACAAGAGAACTAAAAAAAAATGTTCATCATCTCGTCATCATCAGCAGAAAGCTAAATCAATATTAGATAATAATTTTAATGAAAGTAGACCTAAATAAAACAGGTGGCGGAAAAAATATTGAAAAAGAAACCCAAAATCAAAGATCTCAGTCGACAACGTTTCAGTTCCTTATTGAGAATGTGACATTGGTTGCTGCAATTTCAAATGAATGCCAATCAATGGCAATGTGATGGCATGGAAAATAAAATTGGCTAATGTTTCACCTGGACCTTTTTGCGACCCTGATTGTTAACACTGCGATGCAAAGACATTTTCGCTGCATAAAATAATGCAGAAAAAAATGTCTATCCTTTTGTTCCTACAATAGCGTGAATCAGTAAGTTATAAGAAGCCAGTGTGCAATAAAAATAAAAGTCGTTCCATGGCGATTAAAAAATCTATTGTTGATATTTTCGCTGGCACTCCTGAAGACCCGGAAATAATTACGTACATTGCAGATGGCTGTTCAGAAGTTAATAAATATTTGAAGTCTATAAAGAGACATATATTTTAATTTCAAAATCCTTAGATCTTCATTGTGATTAATAATGCAAATTCACTAGGGAACAATTGAATTGGATTGTTTTTAAAGAATTGATTTCAAGCAAAATGTAAACAAATTTGCTGCGAGACTATATTTTAATTTAGCTTCTGTAGCAACCCTAAGATCAGTAAAGTTTATTGTTGGTTGACAAGATGCCTCCTAAAAAGAAGAAAGGGAAGGGGAAGGGGAAGAAAAAGGGAAAAAAGAAGGATGGTAATGTGAATTTTCTTACCTCATATTTATATTCCACAGTCATAGCCATAGTCTTTGTATGAAACTCATCTCGGACAATAATCACAAGAAATAAGAACATCGGGGCAGTTGTGGAATTCGTGTTGATTTGGGCGTTGACTGTTGTTCCTGTCCCTACAGAATTCTAGTATTGAAATATTATTTTTACTTTCAATAAACATGAATGTGGACATTCCTAGATAGTTCAAAACAAACTGCTGAGACTGAATCCTTTGGTGGCCAAAGTATTTTCCCCTCTGAATCGGTGGCCGAGCAGTGAGCACGTCTCGACTGTTGGTGTTGACAAGCCACGTCTATCGTGGCCAGTGAATAGACGGGTGATCGCCTGGGTTCTAAACTCGTCAGCGACAAAAAATACCAACATAATTCAACGCATTAGTTCACCGGCGCTAGTGTCCTTAGGTCCTCACTTTGCCCTGCTTACCTCGTCCTATCGGAGATGGACGTTAAATTCGGAGGTCCCCTCGGTTGTAAGCAGTGTTTGTCCTTGTCCAAAAGAATTTATTCACGCCTAACAGGCAGCGTGTGGCATATTACATGTTGAGTGTTCCATTGCTTACCCGGGATAAATATGCTACTGTAAAGCGCTTAGAGCATGGTGATGATCTTGGATAAGCGCTATATAAATGCCATTTATTATTATCATTATATTAAAAGTGATGCATACATTGAGTTAGATTCGTCAATATAAATATATTATAAGTATAAGTATAAGTACATGTTTGTTGAAAATTACTAGACATTATAAGATAAGATAAGATAAGATATAAGATAAGATATATTTTATTTTCATCCCATTAGGGAAATTTGTTTTACAGACGCATAAGACATGGAGCATCACAGTATTGAAATAATAATAATACATGAATAATATATTCATAATAATCAAAATTCACGGGGGAGGTAGTCTAGTATGGTCAAATGTTCAGAGAAAATATTTCGAGATTGGCGTTACATGTGTGTTTTATTATTGAAATATTGTTGGGGTGGTACCACTTGTTGTTCAAGTACGTGCACACTCCTCCTCCACGCTTTTTTATTGTTGACGTTCAGTCGCCTCTCATAAGAGCAAAGTCGTTGAGGGATGAGCCAGGTTTCTGTTAGTGAGATGATGGACGCCTGGCGATAGTCAGAGGATTGCCCGCACAGTGAAGACAGCACATCACTTTTGTTGTTACTTCTTTAATGCCTTAGACTTAGATGCTTTGTAAATTTGAATACTTTCATTTGACCAACAAAAAGAAAAAGAAAGTGTCTGGGAGCATGCACCACGACATCATCAAAGGGCCAGTGTTGATATAATCGTTTCCAATAATTTCCATAGTGTGACAATGACAAGTGATAATGTGATACCCTCCGAATGAAATTGATGGTCTTTTGCAGCAAACTTTTTCTTTTTTTTTCTTTTGTTCTTTTGTTGCAAACTTGTATCAGGTGTAGATAGAAGTACAAAAAAATTTATTCTGACATGGTCTAGCTAGGCCTAGGGATTATACTCATGTGTGTGTGTTCTTGTCAAACTTTTCTCTTGTTATTGAAATAAAATCATATGCGATATTTTTGTGACTTTGTAAAATTCTAAGTCATTATGGGTGCACAGCAGTATATTTATACTTAGTGATATATTTTTTTGTTTTTGAACATAGATAAACAAAATTTAATGTTTTTCATCAACAGATGCTCAGCTTGAGCTTGAAGACAAATACAAACGCACAATGGATGAGATTGCTGCGCTCAAAGATCATCTTGGTAAGTAAATGTTTGTTGCAATGAAAAACATGTGTGTTTACTTTTCTTATAAGTTTATTATATAAGTGCCATAACAATAGAAATGTCCAAATGTAAGAAATTTGATATGAGTTATGTGCTCCTGACATATCTTGAGTTTACATGAGATGAGTTAGTTCTGGACCAATGAGATCAGTAAGAAGAAGATTTGAGTATTGTTTCAGACACCATGTATTATCTTTTGAAAAAATCTGCTTCTTGTTGTCGATAAAATAACTTCATTCACTCAATGTTTTACTATTTATCTGTTTCTATTCTTTAGCAATACGCAGAGAATTCACACGCCGAGCCAAATCATCAAGTTCAGAAGCCAGTAAGCGCACTGAAGCTGCTTTTAAAGAACTTGATGAACACAAGGAAGACCAGAAGGCAATTAACGCAGGTGATAATGATACAGAAGCTTTTGTTTGCCCTTGTAAAATCACCCAGCCTAAAAGTCTCTCCATCATAACATTGTACCTATGAATGCCCCTATATGGTACAGAAATATTTGAATTGATTTTGATTATTGACTAGTGCCATATGCTTGTTCCAAGCAGTTTGAATAAAATCCCTATCAAACTGACATTTAATCACAAAATTGCCTTGTTATAAAAAATATATATGTGATGGAACAAAATCCGAAAATAATGAAGTATTAAGCATATTATGTATTCATTTTCATTATAGTTAAAGGCATATAGTGTCTATAAAGCTATCAAAATGTTCTATCTTAATTCAGTAGTTACTTATTTCAATCTGGAAATGATTATGATAGTTTTTTGTCGTTGCTTTTTATCTATATTTTTGTAGACATGACCCGCCAATACAAGACAATGCAAACAGAAATGGGATTGCGCATTCACCAATTGGAAACAGAACTCGGGAGAACACGGTCTCAACTCAGTAAGATCTATAAAGAAAAAGTCTAGCCATATATTAATTGAATAACTGGTGTTAGTGGCCAGGTGGTTAGGATACCGGCCTTGAAATTTGTGATATCCCGGGTTCGAATCGTGGCTGAAGTTACAGAAGTAACAGTAACAGGCTGTACTATTGTAGCGCCCGTCCAGTGGCACTATCACGACCACAAAAGACATGCACGGAAGCACGACGAAAGACCTTGTCTTATCT
>JARDUL010070122.1:0-11863 GCA_030265205.1 Dirona pellucida | reverse complement strand
CCCCCCCCCCCCCCCCCCCCACACACACACACTTTGTGAGAAATGGAATTAACCAGTATTATTAGTGAACCACAAGTAAATAATAGCTTTATTGTCCGGTTATTATCAGGAGTAAATAGTCTGGATTTTTGTATGGAAGGTCACTTCTCATTATAACTGAGTTTCACTGCATTTTGTGTCGCCAATCACATATTAATGTCAACTTTCGTTGTTTTTCTGTTAAGTTTTTGGGTACCAAGAGAAGATATTGAGATGTGATTTTTATCTCTTTCATGTAAAAGCATTTTTTTTAAAATTAGAAATAATATCTTTTTGTAGGTCTTTAGAAGAACTCCAATCCATGTTTGAAAGGGAGCTTCATTTCTTGGAGTCGTGTTTGAAAATAAACCCAAAGTCATATGGTACATGGCACCATAGATGTTATGTTTTAGAAACCATGCCAAAACCTGACTGGCAACAAGAACTTGAACTTTGTAACCAATTCCTCCAGTATGATGAACGCAACTGTGAGTTTTATTGTGATATTTTTTAAGACTTTAAGAGTTTTAATATTTTGACCCAACCCTCTCCTGAAATATTTTCAATTATTTCAGTTTATTTTTATATTGGACATCGTTAACCATTTATTTCATTAATCCTTTTCCTATCAATACTGCAAGGCACTGTAGAGGTCAGCTCCTTACCAGCTATGAATGGCACACAGAGTATCCACATTCAGACTCAGACTCCAATCATAAAGAACCAAAGACGTGTACAAGTACCTCAATCACTTCACATGTAAAAGCAAAGAGGAGAGCCAGGAACTCTATTGATTAGAAATTTAAGACAAACAGGGGATCAGTCCACCTTATCTGCACCATGAGCTGCACAATTATTCCATATTGCATAAATTTTCTGTGAAGTAGATACCATGAGATGTTTTTCGTCACTTTATCTCAAAACAGTTCCAGTAAATGATTCTTTTAATTTGATATCCACGTCCTATTTCCAATCTAAATTCCTTCCATTTTCCATCATTTCGCTTACAGTTCATTGCTGGGACTACCGAAGGTTTGTTGTTAAAAGAGCGGGCGTCAAACCTGAGGCAGAGTTTGAATTTTCCATGAGCAAAATTAGCAACAACTTTTCCAACTACTCGTCCTGGCACTACCGTAGTAAATTGTTGCCCCTGATTTATCCTGATCCGTCACAACCGATGGGAGTGACTGAGGAAGCTTTGTTACGAGGTGGGATTTCCCCAAAAAAATTTTTAACGAAATAAATCTGTATCATTCCCCATTCATACCCTACAACAATTTGGAATGAATTTCCTCCACTTGTTTTTATTTTGGCGTGCGTATTTTTCTTCTAAAATGTTCAAGACCCTACTGTACGGTCATATATATTATATACATAGCTGCCAAACGTTCCGATTAAATCGTATTTATTACGATTTTTTGTTCTGAGTACAATAATACGATTTCACCGTGAAAAATACGATTTTCCCAAGTTTGGATACAAAAGTCGCGATGTGAACGATTGTCAATTTGTTTGAATTTATTTCGCGCCTCGAATGCCGATCTTGTTTAAAAACTTTAGTCCTTTAATTCCAAGAGGTAATATCGACGTTCGAAATCGAAAGCTTATTGCATTTAACCGATACCTCAAATTTACTTCTTTACTTCATCGTAATATCGTAGATTTTCAATTTTCGACACCATTATTTTTTGTTTATCACGATTTCGAAATAGAAAATTTACCGGATTGTCAGATTGGTCTCATGACCGCGAAACTCTCAAAATTTATTCTTTTAAAACTGAGTGGCTTGTTAATATTATTATAATTCGTATTTTAATCCCCCGCTTATTTTTTTTTTTTTTTCATCACACTGAGGGCTGAACTACTTTATTCCATCTTTTCTTGACTATAATAAATTGGCATATTATGTTGTTTGCTGAAGTTGGTAGTTTCATTCTAAATTATCTGGCAAGTCTATTTCAACGCGATAGTTTTAGCTGCTGGAAACGGGTGATTTCAATCAAAACGCTTCTGTGAGTGTTCATAATCCACGGAATGAATAGTCTTTGCTATAATTGCGATATTGAATTCAACATTGTGCAATCACTGTATTGAATTCATTTCCTAGCGCTGTTAAACAGGATAAACGTGTACGCACCAAAATCACCTGTCTAGCGATGGACTCATTTCAGACTTTTCGACATTGAAAATGAAAACTCGACCAATCATTAGTAAAATTATTTTGAGCAGAATTAAAAGTGGTCCTAGATCGCGATTTCTTTGATATTTTTCCAGTAACGTCATATTTGTCTTCTGGTTTTTTTTGGGTTTTTTTTAATCTTATTTTTTTCTTAACATTTTCTGTTTAGATGTGTCATCAAAACGTATTCTCTTTTCTTAACTGCACCTTTTTTTTTTCTTCTTTTTTTTTTTCTTTTTTTTTTCCTGTTTTTGCAGAATATGAATTGGTGCAGAATGGAATTTTTACTGATCCTGATGACCAAAGCAACTGGTTTTACCATCGATGGTTGATGGGCAGAGGTAAAAAAACTAAAAACGATTAAAAAAAACTGCATTGATTTAGCACATGGCTGTTAGTGATTTTTGTGTCTCTAGAATCAGCGCTAAAACAATGACAGTGACTTGAAATTTGAAAGATGATAAATTTCAGTAGCTAAGATATGTGTCACTTGCATACTCTTTATCTTTTCCTCACCAGATACCAAACAAATAGAAATAGAGTCGTTTGAGAGGAACTTGTCATGCGAATACAACACAGCTATTCAAGATATTATATTTTCCAAATAGTCGCATTCAATCCTGAGTGCTATTATATTCTTATGTTAGTTTAGACGGGATAGGATTATTTTTTATATTCTTGCAAATTTAGGCGCAACGATCGATCAAGCTCGCTAGGTGGGCTGGATATGGTTTGTAGGCCACCTGTTGATGCAGTATTGGGATTTAAAAGTCAGGCTGGGACTTTGACCGTAACCACCACACACACATATATGTGTATATATATATATATATGAGAAACAATGTTTTTTTATATATAAAAGAAAAAAACACACAAATTCACATCGTTCGGAATATAATATAAAGGAAAAGTGGTTTGAATATATATATATATATATATAATTATATATATATATTTATTTATTGATTTTTTTATTTATTTATACACATATATATATTTTTTCAATTTCAAAGGGGAGCAGAAACAGAGAATTTCTTCGATATATGCGTCAAGGCAAGGCAGCTGTATTATTATATCTCTGACAAAGCACATACAGGTTAGTTTAAAAAAAAAAGAAAAAGTTATATATATATATAAAACAAAGTTTTCGTTTTAATTTTTGAGCCACTTTTGAGGGATGCTTTGGAATTCAGAGGTCTGAGGTTCAAATCTTGTATCAGGTGGTTCTTACAATTACAAGGCTTTGTCCCACAAGTCTTCTTATTGCAGAGGAGTCTTAAGCAGGTCATAGGATCCTACCCAAATAAATTTTATAGGGTAAAAATATAACACCTAAATCCTAAATTCACGATTTTCTTTAGTAGTAATGAGTTCATCCATACATATTCCTTTACAGATCCACAGGGGATAGAGTT
This sequence comes from Dirona pellucida, assembly GCA_030265205.1. Classification (NCBI taxonomy): domain Eukaryota; kingdom Metazoa; phylum Mollusca; class Gastropoda; order Nudibranchia; family Dironidae; genus Dirona; species Dirona pellucida. The sequence goes on along the minus strand of JARDUL010070122.1, from coordinate 8,251 downwards.
AGTGACAACTTGCTGGATCAAAGCATTAAGACATTGTAGTTTGTCGTGTAGGTATTTGGATGCAAAGAGGAAGACGCTGGATAGAGATCAATGGCGAAAGTTCGTCCACACTTAACCTTACACCGAAAGGTAGAAAGGAAATTGATAAAGAAAGAAATTTTGACGTTGTCTACCTTTGCCACTCATTATCAGTTATAAATTAAATAATTACAGAAGCACTCTCTTACTACAGGGCCAGTGGCGCAGTGGTCAAGTCACTCGCCTTTCTTTTGACAGGTTGCAAGTTCAAATCCCGGTGGAAGCACTGGGGTTTTTTTCTTTCTGGAGACCATGATCCCACTTTGCGGCACTGTCATGTGGTTGACGCCTGGGTTATTCCGGTCTAGCCTTGGAATAGACCCTGAAGTCAAATTTCCCCCTGGGATGAATAAAGGGATTTTTTTTAATTTTTTTAAATTTATTTCTTTAAATATTAATTGCTAAAACTGCCATAATATAGTATATGTGTTGTTTTGTTTCGTTTTTGGTTTTTTCCTTTCATTTTCCATATCTTTAAATTTCAGTTCAGTTCTAAGTGCAGTTTAAGAGTAGAATGCGAGGGGAAGCCCCTCGACGACGACTTGAAGTGGTACAACCATCTTGGTAACCATTCATTCTCTACAACTTGGATATCCTTTGATTTTGATGAAGTTTAGTTGGTTATTGATTTTTGAATTATGAATAAGGAATACATTTTTTTATAAGAACGGGTTTATAGCACATATTCATGATCATTACCACCCATGCTGTGTGTGTAAATTTAATATATATTTGCAAGAAAGTAATGAAAACACACCAATTGAGTGATGAACTGTCCATCAGATACAATTAGGTTGCCAGGATTGGCAATGCCCAGATCTCATTTTATCCGAGGTCTTGTTAATTGCAAGGTCTTAGGTGCCAAAAATGGATTCTCTTCTGAGTATTTAGTAGTAATTGGCATATATTTCAACCCTTGCTGACTACACCAGTGCTAGAAAGAGACAATGGACAAGAATAGAAAAAAGGTTGTCGAAAGCAGCGATCAAACCCATGCCTGCAATGGCATTGGGCATCAACAGCCTTGCCAACAACAGCACACTGATTCACTATCAACTGAGCCATGCTAATCGATAGAATTGATATGCAAATGTTTTGACATTTAAAAAAAATATGAAAATGAAAGATCATTCTGTAGAATTAAAGTAAGATTCAAGTTTGAGTGTCTGGTTATGGCTAAGGCTGCTTAAAAAAAATCCCATTTTTATTAATGAAAGAAAGTAAAAATCCCTAAAGACTTCAAATTGATTTACTTGATGAAAACTGTCATTGGGTGCGAGGTATTTTGTATAGTTATTATCGAAAGATATGTTACAAATTATATCTGGAACTGGTTGGCGCGATGGAAATAATGCTGCAGTGAATCTCTATTTTAAGAGAGGGGGGGGGGGGGGGGGGGGTGATATGAGATAATGAGACAGAGAGTGTGTATGAGTGTTTTGTTGTGATTCCTTAACAATGCCACGCTGCAGATAATGTGCCATTTCCTGAAGGGGCGTGCAGTCTCAAAGTCAGCCTCATCCAAGATGGTGAGCCTTCTTGCTGTGGAACTCTTCAGCTTGGGAAGGATGATGAGCACCAAATGTTATCTTCATCAGAGCATATAGGTACCAGTCGGTTCAGGTAAATGGCCTGCATGTTGTCCGGTTATTTTCGATAAGGATCACTTTTTATCATCTAAATCTATGTCTACACATACATATGACTTTTTTTTTTTTTGGCCAACCTAGGCACAAAATGTATGTAAGAATTCTGGAAAAGAGAAGAGGGGTACAACGAAAGGGTTTTTGACTCTTTGTATTTCTTGGCTTTTCCTCTTTTTCTCTTCCATGACACCTGGGTGCCATTTGGTGTCCTTAGTTCATCCAAAAAGGAAATTTATTTAACTTGTAAAACAGGATATTATATATTGTATACAAAAACTATTGTTATAGTAAAGCTAAGAATACTAATGCACATTATAGGAATACAGTGGCAAGTACAGTGCAACTTCTGGATAACGACACCCCTGAATAACGACAACCTCTGGGCAGCGACATTGACCTCTGGTCCCGATTTTTTTGCTATATATTATTAGTAATAAAACCCCCAAAATAGCGACATACATTTGAGTAAAACCCCTGTTTGGCGACATCGATATTGCGACAATCGGCAGTTGACACCGACATTTGATACAAAAAATCTAGCGAAATAGGCAACCTCGTTTCCGACCAGCATTATCTTGTACTCTTAGCCAATAAAAACGCATAAACTACGGATAAACTACAGAGGGAAAATGGCGAGCACAAGATCAAACCAATGACAATACACATCGGAGTTGCAGCGTAACTATTAAACCCTTTGTCAACCGGAAAAATACACATTCTATCGTGTCTTATCACAGACACTGGTCCGCGCATCGTATCGTTATACTCACGGGTCTCACCACACCCCCTTTTTCCGCCATCTTGAAAACCTCGGAATAACGACACCCCTGGATAACGACATCATTTTCCGGTCCCGGACGATGTCGTTATCCGGAAGTTGCACTGTACAAGTATGCATTGTTGAGTCATTGTGCTGGTTAGTCATTTGTTCATAGCATTTTTGATAAGATAGTGTTTTACTGGCCATCACCCACCATCCTCCCTGTCCTGTCCTCAGTCAGGAACTGAGTGCTGTCAAGAGTGAAACCCTGCAGCAAGAGCTGGAGTCCATCAACCAACTCATGGAAATGGAGACAGACAATAAATGTGAGACGCAAATAATTAAAATTAAAACGCTTGTTGCAAATTAGTGTTGTTGTTGTTGCCGTTGTGTCTTTTACAAAAAACCTGAATATCCAACAGCAGACAGACAGTTACATATTATTTTATATGATATGATATACGTAGATGTCTTGGTCGTCTTTTATTGTGAAGGACGAGCATTGTTGTCCCAAAGATATTGATTAATCAGCAGCCAACTGTATAGTATATGAGCATTTTTTGATTTTTTTCGTTGTTTTTGGGTTGTTTTTTTTTTTTTTTTGGGGGGGGGGGGGGGGGTTGTTTTTTTTTTTTATAAAAATCATGAAATGCGAGAGACCAGCGTCCTGACCAGAAGGGTGACATATAGTATTATTATTACACTGACCTCTTCATGGGGTAAGCATGGGCCAACATTGCGTCCGACACGGGATATTTCAGTGGTTTTCCAAAGTACACCCTAATTACAAAGTGTCTTTGTGGACAAAACAAAGGCAATTTTATTTATTGGCCTCAAGGCTCTTAAGGACTTATATTGCTCTCAGGAAACACACCCTGATCAAATATAAGGCCATTCATGGCAATTACAATAGATTCAATGTCGTAGCTAAACACACCCTGATCAAATATAACGCCATTCATGGCAATTACAATAGATTCAATGTCGTAGCTAAACACACCCTGATCAAATATAACGCCATTCATGGCAATTACAATAGATTCAATGTCGTAGCTAGCCAGTTGTCACCTCTGCTCTTATGGTGAATTTCTTTTTGTTCACATTCTTAAGGCCAGTGGATAGACATGCAAGATGCATGTGAAATAATAATGTGAAAATGTCACAGTGCCAGTGAGAGACAATAAACAAGATCCCTTTTGGCAATTGTTTTTCTTTCTTTATTGTCTCTCACTTGCACTGTCTTATTCTATTTGCTATCAGTGCCTGCTCCATGTTCATTCAAAATGCATGTGTCAGCGGGCTACACGTCCGTGAAGTAAGATGTTTAGTTTAGTTTTTTTAAATTTCACATTAAGTAAAGTCAATGTAACTCTTCAATTTGAATACTCTTCCTCCACCAGGGGCAGGCCTGACTGTCATTTTGTTGATGAAAGCCCTTGACCCAATCAAGTACCATGACAGTATTATGACTCATTTCACCAACCTAGAGGCCTTGGATTTCAAAAGGAAAAACTACTACAAAGATCTACGTGAGTCAATGATCAGTCATAGATATTTAATTTGTCATTCATGATATTACATTATTGCAAACTTGATATATAAGATAGAGAGTAAAAGTAAAGTAGGTCCCATACTTGGGGTTGGGAATCTGGATTTGTATTATAATATTAACAGGCATGAGGTTTACGGCATAATGTGTTAGTGTTAGTTTACCATTGCTTTCCGCACTGCCCAGAGTGTAGCAAAGTCTGAATAGGCCTAGCTTCCCGTTTTGATACTGGATAGATGGACGGGGAGGACTGCAAAAATGATGCCTTGAATCAAACTGAGTTTACCTGCGTGGCGTTCAAACACTTTTCTGATCCGATCAAGCATAGCAAAAGAGTCAAGGCAGGAGGTGGAAAAGACTCTCTTTAACTCTTGTCCCCGATGATAAAATATTTTGTCCTAATTTTTTCTTGGGCAAGAAACTTTACTCCAATTGCCTCACTCGATCCAGGTGTAGAAATGGTTACCAGCTTACAGCTGGAGAAGTAATTTGCTATAGACCAGCGTCCTATCCAGAAGGACTGAATGACAGTGGGATAATCAGGACTAGAGGTAGTGGGCTGATTTCTGTTTACGGCGAGGCAGAGTTGCCGTGGCAGGCATGGGTTCAATTCCCCCGGTCGACGAAAATCTTTTTTCTATTTTCTGTTCTTGTCTCTCACTGGCACTGTTACATTATTCCACTATCATTCTGTCGACTAGACCATCAGTGCCCGCTCCCTCTTCATTTCTATATCCAGAAGGAGGACATACTGTCACTCACTCTCTGTCCGCTTCATGGTAAGGAAACCGCGATAAGCACCAGCTCCATGGGCCTCAAATCTCTTAAGGACATGACTTACTTCTTGTAGCAATCGTGGATGATGAAATGGTCCTTTTTCATTCTCTTGTGTGTGTAATTTGTATGTTGGTGGCAATGACAAGATCCTGTGTGTACATTTTTTTTTGGTGTGTTTTTTCCCCCCCAAATACAGGCAGCAAGTTCATCATAGAAAATGCCATAGACAGTCTGGATAAGTCCCAATCAGACAGCTCTTTGTCTTTCAAGGGTCAAAATCTGACCAAATTTTACCACCCAGAGCTGATACCTTTTGTCTGCCGGATTGACCTGTCCTCTAACCAGCTGACCGAGGTCAAGCACTTTGGTCACTTGCAGAACACCCGTGACCTTTGCTTGGACGCCAACCAAATACAGTCGTGCCAGGGGCTAGGTCATATGGTCAGACTGAAAAATTTGTCCCTCAAGAATAACCGTATCCTTTTGTTCAGTCAAGATCAGTTTGGAGCAGAGAATTGAAAAAAAATCAATTAAGATGGTCTGGTTATTTAAAATTGAATGAGAGAAAATAGAATTCCTGAAAAGGTATAAATATTGATTTCAAACAGCAGGGCAAGATAACCTGAGGTAGATCAAAGACGATATGGACGGAAGTATTATCAGAAAATAATGAAAGGAGAGGCATTAAATTAGTTGATGATGCCTAGCAAAGAAGTTGTGATTTGGACTTGTGGAGGAAATTAACTCATAATAATTAAACCTATCTCCGAAGAGTACGTTTGGTAATTATAACGAAAGAAAGTTTTTCGTCCTCAGATGATAGGAAATTAAAGATCTGAGGAGAACCGGGATCCTTCACGGGGTAAATTTGAGTGAGCTAGATTTGTGGCAGGTGTGGTGAGGCTATGTTTGGCTTAAAATGATTATGACATTTAAAAAATTTTTGGGGGTTTTTGTTTTTTAAATCCTAAAATATGTCAATGTCATCATCATCATTGTTTCTGGATGTGTTAAGAAAAGAAAAAAATAATTCCATGTCATGGCTCAGGCAGGAATTTTTGTCAGGGGTTCTTTGGCGCAGGCTGGGTTTTTTCTCATTTTTGCAAAATTTACCAAAAAGGGGTCATTTTTGTAGGTAGAAACTTGAGTCTAGCTTAGAGATGGTGCTTGTATTAGTTTCTGTTGCGTGATGCGAGCTAAGTGATGATCAGATCTATTACCCCCTGGGTGGGATTTTGGTCCATTGCAGCTGTGAGCTGGTACCTACGTATTTCTATAAAGGGAGCAACAGGAGTAAAGCATCACGCCTGAGGCAAAGATAACACCAAAAAGCCAGACTCAAAGCCACAATGTTTGACTGGATTAATAGGCAAGGTCTAACTGCACCTCAATGGGGATAATGTGGTTTCGGGTATAAATACAACAAACATTAAACATTAATTGGTCACATTACTGTAAAGACATTTTATTTTAAACTGACTGCACTGTTGTACGTACCTCAGCGGGGAACGGAATCCTTATTGTTGTTCATGTTTGTCCTTGACATTTGCTCTAGATATTTCCAATACAGATGATTTACGAGCCCTTCAAAATTGTCCCAGGCTGAAGACCTTGAACCTCGAAGGCAACCCCATATGTGATAATCCTGCTCTGCTTCAAGGAATTCATGAGATTTTGCCCGATGTTCAAGTGATTTCCAATTTGTCTTAGTATTTCATTACATCTTCTGGTAGCCAGGCCTACATGATTTATGTCTTACTCAGTACTGATCATACTCATTTGAACATTCCACGCATTTAATTAAACAGACCTGCCAGCCTAGGGCACTCTTTTTACGGTCTTGTCAAACTTTTTTCAGTCACTTAAAGTTAAAAGGGATTGGCAGATCTATTTTGTTCAACCAATCAACACCAACGAAAGTGGCATGATAGAAATACATCTGAAATAAGAATTTTTGATTCAATCACAAGACTTATCCGCCTTTGTTTTGGGAACATAGGAAATGATTCCAGACATGTTTTTTTAGGTTGCTTTCATTTTTGTTTTAACTTTTATATTAAAAGTCAACATTCACTTTTCTTGGTCTCTACCCTGTTAAGACATCTTGATGCAATGATGATGTTTCAGAATTTCAGCACGATTTTACTTTCTTTTTTTTCTCTCCTTTTCTCATAAAAAAAAAAAAGTCAACAGAATTTTTAAAGCAATTTTTTCATTTATTTTTGTTGTTGTTTTATTAATATTAAAGGAGTTATTGTCAAGTCTTTGGATTATACTTTTAAAATAAAAATAATTTTATCTTTGATATTATTACATTTAAAACAATTTTCGATTTAAAATTCATGGTTAGTATTTCTATGTGATCTATTTGTTGTTGCTCCGTTTTAACTGTAGCAATGCTTCCAAGTGCAATTTATTGTATTAAAAAAAATCTAATGTGTTGTTATATTATTATAGACAGCGTTGTCTAGTGGATAAAATTAATATAGTTAAGACGTCGGGCAATAGATAATGAATATTGAAATAACTGTCTTACTGTTCGAGGTAATTTTATTGGTGGTATGTTTATTCATTGAGAAATTATTAAAATTATTAAAATTAATTTGGGGAGCTGGTGGCACAGTGGTTAAGTTACTCGCCTTTGGTTCAAGAGGTCGCGGGTTCAAATCCCGGTGGAATTTTTTCTCAAGACCTTGGTCCCACTTTGCGGCACTGCACTGTGGCTGACGCCTGGATTATTCAGGTCTACCCTCGGAATAGATCCTAGGGGTAAATTTCCCTCCTGGGATGAATAAAGGGAAATTAATTTAAAAAAATTATTGGTGGGGTGTTTAATTATTTTAGAAGAGGTACGCACCCTACCATAGATTTTTGAAAAGAAACTAGATGTTTACTTAACTGCTTGTCACTTGAATAAATGAAATCATTATCCCATAACATTTGATTTGTTATTATTGGTACTGGTACTTGTTATTGGTGAATTGTAATTGTTGCGTTATGTGTAAAATGAGACTTTTTCTGAATAGGTCATATCTTGTACTTGGGGGAGGGGGGGGGGATTGTCGTAGTTGGTTGTCCTTTTGCATTTTCAAGATTCATGTTTACAGTGGTATGTGTGCATCCCATCTTAGTAACGTGTCGACAGAAAGGCATCCATCAAGCTTCTCATGTTTGAATAGAAATCGTCTTTTTCTCGAAACTTTCAGTATCAGTATCATCAGGATACATATATGTTTGATAATATTTTCACTGGATATTTGAATTGGCCCCTATGCTATGAAACTTGACCTCTTAAGCTGTTTCTTATTGAATACATCTAGTATAAGTACACATTGTGCTTCTCAACAGAGTGTGCTGTAGTTAACGGCGGATTAGTCCAGAGGTAGTGGGCTGTTCTCTGTTTACGGCGAGGCGGAGTTGCCGTAGCAGGCATGGGTTCGA
>JARDUL010070011.1:0-11864 GCA_030265205.1 Dirona pellucida | reverse complement strand
AAAAATAAAAAACCCCCATTTACCCCCCCCCCCCCCCCCCCAAACCCCCTCAGCTAGTATCCCATCAAGGCACTGCATTGCTTCCTAGATATTCTTACCTACATCCGTCGTTCTATTCTACTCTTTTAGGTATGGGGATCCTGGAAATGAGAAGCGCCAGATATATTTGGCGAGAATGGACCAGAAAATTCATAGGCATTTACAAGGTAGGCAACCTGTCACAGGGGAAACTTAACTCAAAATCTCTTATTACAAAGATAGCGTTGGCCAGCATCGTTTGTTTTTTTGTTTTTTACCGGATCAGTTAATCTTGTTTAATTCTACGAACTGCGATCCGAAATAGAATTGGAATTAACCCAACGCCACTGGATCTCAGCCACCCCAATAGATATTTCGGACTAAGCATGATCTTTATTAAGCCTTAATTCATATTTCAGCGTGTGCTGTTATTGCAACAACTGTTGCTTATGATGATGATGCTGTTAGTGATGATTATGCTTTTGGTGTTACTGATAATGACGTTGGTGATGTTGATGATGACGACGACGATGATGATGTTGATGATGATGATGATGATGATGATGATGATTATTATGATGACGGTGATGGTGATAATGATGATGGCGGTGGTGATGCTATTTATTTTTCAAAATTTCACTCAGTCCACAATCTATAATTTGATGACGTATGCTGAATGAAAAGACAATGACCAATTTTTTTGGCAACTTTCGCGAATAGTATTAATAATATGTCAAATGATGTGACCGTAAGCTGTTTCTTTCTCCTATATTTTCTTTGTGGGTGGGGGTGGGATGGATTATCTGCACCGTTATCCAATGAGGTTAAAACTTACTAGATCTATGCCGTTACCTGTTTATTCAGAATATAATAAATTATATCCTCCTTGTAGAATGACTGGAAAGTATGGCCGCTTGCTCAATTCATCAACTTCAGCTTCGTCCCGACAAGGTTTCGTGTGTTCTACGTCAACGTAATCACGTTTTGTTGGGACATATACTTGTCTCATACCAAACACAAGAAGGTATTCATCTGAAAGAAAAAAAAGGACTTTAGATAATATGATTTAATTGAGGGCACAAAAACCAAAAACCCCCCCAAAAAACAACAAAAAAACAAACCCAAAAAATTACCAGTAAAATCGATGTACGTTATCAGGATTCGACTTGAGAGACGCGAATGCACTATATAATATATTTAAAAAACACCTTGTCTTTTGATGCCTTTAATCCCCCCCCCCCCCCCTCTTTTTGGCCAGTCAAACTCAGAATAGATAAAGCATAACAAATGAAATAGGTTTCAGCGGTAACTACTTATAATTATACATTTATATACCACCCGAAAGACATGCAGATAACGTCGTATATTACTATTACCTCACGGGAACAAAGGGTTCTACAATTCTTAATCCTCATCGTTGTTTAATTCCTGATTCTAGATGGACAAACAAATAAATTCACATTGCAGGACGTGTGAACTAAATCTCACTAAATGAATGGCAATTTACCACTAGTTTCCCTTGGTCCCCCCCCCCCCCCCCCCCAACCTTCCCTCGAACTTTCAATGAAAAATAATAAGAAGAATAACACAATATCAAAAAAATAAAGGAGACATATTATGTAATGGGTAAGCAGTTACCAGTTCATAGAACAGCATTGTCGTCACTTGCTCAATTCGCACTAGAAAAACCCAGGATAAGCACTGAGTCATTTGTGCGATGGGTCTCAAGAACTTGTCAATAAAAAATTACCCTAGAACAAAACAAGACAACAACACCCCCCCCCCCCCCCCACCCGCTTACACACACCCATTACTTTCTGACACATTATTATGTCTTTTGTCCTACAAGACTCCTAGGCTTCGCCGTCGCAGACGTCAAGCAAATACAAATTAAACCCAGACGAATTGCCATCTCGATCTTTGTTTCAAGAGAAACCTCAAAGACAGCCCGGGAACTGGAGATGGAGAGGACTGACTACAGCACAACAAAATTTTCCAAAATCTTGCCGTGAATCGGGAATGACAGCATCTGTCCATCGCTGGTATTGTCGACTTTGTAATCACCTTTCCCACAGTACGGAGACGTACCGATAACGTTGTAAAAGATAAAGATGGGTTTATAGTCTGTATCCCTGTACAAGTAAAAGCTCGCACACTATACATCATTAATTCATTCCACAGCCGGCTGTGCCATTCAAATTTATTCTCCTTCTCAACACCGTGGAGATCATACAGTAGAACAGCTTGTTAGGCTCATCATACCAACATACTGACAAGATAATTCTCTACCTGTAATTGTAATAGCTGGGTACTCATTCTCACAGGGTCAAGTGAGGAAAAATGTGTGACGTCTTTCCCAATGATACAACAGGATTCGAAGCCAAGATCTTACGATATTGGGCCCGGTGCCTTAAACAGTCAGCCACTGACATAATTGAAGTCTCTGCAGCCACCAGAGTTTTTCTATTGTAAATGTGCCCATTGTTTAAAAAAAAGAATAAATAAAATTGGCTCGATATTGTCCACAACGGTTCTTTGTTTTGTTGTTGTTGAAATAACCCAAGCATTTATAGCCGCAGTGCCTGTATAATTATGAAAGCTTCACCCACTTCAAGCAGACTGCAGATACAAAGTCAGCATTCATCAATGTCTAGCAAATGCAGAGACTAAATCCCTATAACATTCTCAATAAGGTGCGTGTTCGTATTCTGGACAGGTTATCCCCAAGCCGGTATCAATTAATGACGACTGAATCATGATTTCAGACGTAATTGAATATCATTGGTCGTTACATTTTAGCTAAATCATAACAAACAGGATTTCACAATTTGCCTCATCAACAAAAAGGGACCCCAAATTAACCAGAATAAACGATTGCTCAAAACATTATTTACCAGGCACGATTTAAGAAAATAATTATTTTAGCATACTGTGTTGCGTTAAAATGATAAAGAAGTGATATATTCTCAACTAAACTTCAACTGAGATGCTATGAGGAGCCAATGCTACTTTTCTTTGTATTGTATTTAAATTCTTTTGCGACTGTCGTCATTGGAACTAAAGAAGCATTGGTTCCTCTGCTTGTCTCTCATTTGAAGCTTTGTTGGGTACTTATCATTTATTTTTAGCACCCTGTATCTCAAGGTGTTTAATCATCAACGGGTAGCAATTGCGCTTTTCCACTTAAGATGGCGCCCCCCCCCCCCCCCATCTTGCAGTGATCAGGAAAGACACATATTATATGATGGCGATACACACATTATGCATTATGATACACAATGGGTTTGGTCACCATCTTGAAAGGGTTGAAACACCTTTTCCCATCAATAATCAGTAGACTGTAAAGTTTTTAGTGATTTTGGAATCCTCTTTGCTTTCCTTGTCCACCTTGGTGAATTTTAAAGATGCCATTGAAAACTAAAAAGAGAGAAGATGCAATCTAAAACCATTGTTTTTGATTAAGCTCATCTGTTTTTGAGAATTTGTTGATGTCATCACACACTGCATTCATAAAATTCAGAATAACTCAGGAATATCAAGTCACATTTTCAAAGTTTAATCTATTCACAATAGATTATAAACAATTCACAAGTTGTTCAAATATAAATAAAAATCCATCTCATTCTACACACTTCATTTTATCACAAAGAACTTCTGACTATGCAATAAAACAATTGCTCCTTTTTCTTAAATGCTGGGTTACTTTTTCCCTTTTCTCCTAAAAATCAATTTATCATAGATGAAAAGTAAATCTCAAATTTAGCCAAGCCATAATCTAGGAATCCTAGCTGTTTCAATGTTAAGTCCTTTATGCAACAGACACATTTGATCTGACACTGACACTAATAGCAACACGGCCCGCTCTGTATCCCCAATAATACGTCAATTGTAACAGTCAGAGCGTTTTTGGCATCCTCTTTGCTTTCTTTATTCACCTTGGTGTTTTCAACAAGGTTGACTACCTGCAAAGTTTAGCTCTGTAAAGTTTTTGATCCATTTCTCTTATTATGAGGTAAAGCTTGTTAACAAGATCAATATCAACTTAAGCCCTCCAATACCTTGTAAATATAACTAGTTTTCTATGTTGAGCATGTATTGTTAGTCAGGAGTTGGAGGAAGTGACATACATTTGGGGCAGGATCTGGTATCAATTTTGAACAATACATGCTCAATAATTCTACATGCTTGATCCGATCTGCACTTGGTTTCAATAGGTGACATAAAACTAAAACATGGCACATTAGGAGCTTCTCATCACAAATAACAAATCAAAATGTCTCAAATCTTTCCAAAGAAAACAATACAATTACAATGTACATTCTGTATAAAAATCTGGTGTTAACATTTTTTTTTAAAAGAAAAGCAAAATCACACCAGTTTGAATAAAAAATATTAGACCCAAACATAAAAAAACCCCACAAGAATCAAAGGACATCTTCTTTACAAAAATGATTACAGTACCAATACATCATATTCATTATTACCGTACTGGGTCTGTGAATTGCTTGATATGAGTATTATACAGATCTTAAAAACACATTGTAATATTGATGAAATGAATATTCAAGGACAATTACAATATTTTGATGGACATGACATAAGTATTCAATATTTTGCAACAAGTTTCAACAGATGAAGTGTATAGAGGAACACACAATTCAATAAGTATACAATTTTTGCTCTACAACTAACCTCATGAACAGCAACACAGCATTAAATTTCTCAACTCCATCAAGAAAATACATTAAAAGTATTAATAACTGTTTACATTTGTATTTGTTGCATGTCTTTTAAATCTGGTCTTAATCTTTGAAAATAAAAAAGGAACATAATCTTAAATCTGAGAAAATGTTACAGCTTCAATTTAACTAACAATCAATAGAGAGATTCACCGGTTGCCCTGTGCTAGTGCTATCTTCAGACAGCCGCATCAAAATCTGAAGCAGAATCGTCGTGGGTATATAAAAGAAAGAAAAAAAAGGACATGCATGCACAAAATTCAAAACCAGCACAAGGCAATTTACATCCTAAACCCTGTTTAGGAGACTAATTCTTTATGCCCAGTTGAAAGTTCCAGTTCCAACATCTCATTACCATAGCCAATCTGCCGTTATTCTGCAGTGTATTCCCTTACCACCCCTGAAAGGCCATTCTCTCCAACTCAGACTCAATCACTAGTGAACGCTTGCAGCCCAGTGATGGCACGGCCCAGAATAAGGGCATGTATATCATGAGTGCCTGGGGGGAAAAAAAATAAGGGAAAAATTACATCAATATCAACATAATTCCAAAAGACACCAAAAAATAAAAATAAATAAAGACTTTTCTCCAAAGGAAAAATAATAATAAATGTAATAAAAACTTAGGAAAAAGATTGTTGGAATAATAATAAGAAGAAGAAGAATGAAATGATAACATTAGTGGCAGTAGTAATAATAAATGGCATTTCTAATGAGGTGCCAATGAGTATCAGATGTAAAAGGATGAAACCACATTATTATTACCTTCATAAGTGTTGACAGCTTCTAGATTCATGACGTGTCGGATGATGTGATATTCGTCACTGATGCCATTCCCACCCAGCATGTCTCGGGCCATTCTAGCTATATCCAACGCTTTCCCACATGAATTGCGCTTGATCAACGAAATCATCTCAGGGGTAACTCTAGTTGAAAAGAGGGAATAAACAAAGAGTTAAAACAAAACAAACAAAAAACAAACCCCACCCTAAAACGTTCTAAAATTAAAATTCATCATGATGAAGACTCACATTTGACATAAACAAGGGGAAAAAAAAAATCACTTTAACCAGGATGAATTAAAAAAAAAACCCATTGAAACTGGAACAGAGCATGCAAATTGCCGAAGTGTAAAATACTATTAATAATGACCTTGGCATGGTGATCAAAACCTGAACAATATAGAGTATGTTCGTATATGGTGCCGATTAAAGTACCAGTATGTAGTTAATTAGCTGATCACAGACTCGACTCAAATTCCCGATCCATAGTTCTAAAAAGGTTTCTTAAGTTTTTAGTGCCCTGCCCCTTTTGACAATATTCTACATGAGGACCTCTAAGACAGAGTTGCAAAAAGTTTAAAATACGAGAAATGGCAGGCCCAGGATTTGATCCTCTTTGCCCTAAATAGACCATGTTAACCACAAGTTTTGTATTGAGTTTTGTGCTACAATTGTGGAACTTGCTTGCTCATTTAATAGGGATCCAGGTTTATGCTGAAGGCGGCGACTTCATTTCTCGAATCTTCAGGACACACAATTTTTGGACAAGGATGACCCTGCTTACACAACCAATATCTCAGTGGATATAATAATAATAACATTAATAATAATAACAACATGATAACCATAGTAGTCGACCTATATTCTAGATTAATATATCACAAAGGATGAATTCTTTGAAAGAGAAAAAAAACTAGTTTTGACAGATTGATTGAAAGTGACATGCACCACGGCCCTTTGTGAGGTAAAGGGAACTAATCAGATTATTCTAGCAAACATCAAATAGATTTTGATTTTCAGTAACTTACAGCCCTGCATCCTTGAGACGACCCACTTGTAGACAAGAAAACAGGCCGAGGGATATTTCGGTTAACATGTCAGCCATTTTTTTTTGTATCAGTTGATTTTTGGCCAAAGGTTTACCAAACTGTATTCTGTGAAGAGAAAAATGAGTTGAGAGTGAGAGAGAAAAAAAAATGGTATACCTACACAAAAATTAATGCTCTTCAAGTTTAGTGGTAGCATAAAAAAAAAAAAGTGAAAGTTTAGGAGGTACCACTAAAGTATTGATGAGTGGCACGTTTCCAAAAAGGTCAGACAATTCCCATGATTCAAAGCAAAATCAATAATGCAAAGTACAAAGACTTTTCCACAAAACTTCAAAGTATCAATTTCCTCCGACAGATTGTTAAACTGTTATGACTGAAAAGATTGGAAAAAACTGGAGCAAGCTTGCTAATTTGTGTATTTGAATATTGGTAAACTGAACACCCCCCCCCCCCCCACCAAAAAAAAACCTCTCTACTTTCCATACCGATACAAGCAAAGTATCGAGTTCTACCGGAAATAAATGCATGAATTATAAGGAGGTTGATCAATGCAGCAAACGTGTGATATTTTCCCAGATTGTAATGGGCTATGTGTGAGGATAGCGGTATGTAAGGGTTAATACTTGCCTGTCTAATGTGTATTGTCTGGCTGCCTCCAAGCAGAACTCAGCTGCTCCGAGGGTGCCCCAGGCGATTCCGTATCTTGCGTTGTTGAGACAACCAAATGGACCCTGATATCAAAGAAGAAAATGGAAATGTGTGCAGGTTTTTGATAGTAATTGTTCTATGAATGAGTTACACACCATGCAACTAAGTATGTTGTAGTAAACTTAGCACACCAAATTTGCTTACCCACTGTTTCATGTTAATAACAAAAACATGCTTTTTTACTTTCTCTACAGCTATTATCTTTTTCATCTACTTATCAATTCATACACATGCCCATCATTGTTTTAGAGAAATGACAAACCTGTGTCTCAGTTGCAAGAATTCTATTTTTAGAAAGTGGTCATTAATTGAAATAGGTTGGGCTACTAGATCTAAATATGCAAAGTTACTTATGTTAGGCCAGTTTCATGGTGAAATAAGTCAGACGTTGCCATTCCGTGATAAAGTAACGTGACAATGTAATATTTTAATGACTGCAGCAAAAATATAGGTAATTCTACAATCTTTTCTTCATTCATGTAGCCCAATATGTTATATTTCCTTTGTCCTAATTCTATCCATCTATCTTTGCAATACACTTCATTCATCATCTGGTTAATATGATATATAATAGTTGATTGGTTGATGCCTGTGGCCATTGAAGTGAACCTGGCATTACAGGTAGTTTAAGACGAACTGTCGACACCCACTTTAATTTTCTTCTATTCTTGCTTTCTGTTCATACTTTTGTAATCCTACAATATTTTCTTATTTTCTTACCTGCAGCCCTGATGCATTTGGCATCAGGTTTTCTTCTGGCACTTCCACGTCTTCCATAACAATCTGGCCTGTGTCACTTGCACGAAGTGAAAATTTTCCCTCAATCTTTGGTCCACTAAGTCCCTTCATTCCCTTTTCCAGGATAAATCCTTTGATCTTATTGTCATGGGCCTGCGACTTGGCCCAAACAACAAACACGTCAGCAATGGGAGAGTTGGTAATCCTGGAAGAACAGAATCATCATGCAACCTCATTTAATGACAATAACAACACGAAAACCACGAAGGGAGAAAAGAATAGTGGTATGATAAATGAGAAATAGAAAGCAAGCTATGTCAATCAATACCATATATAAAATACAAATACAGACTTGTTGCCAAACATGAAAGGAGTGTTGTAACCCAACATTATTTCTATTACATTCTATTTCAAAAATACATACAGATTAGTCTTTTCATCACCCATATGCTGGATGAACACTTTGAATAAAAGTATTAATTGTACTTCTGGAGTTTATCAATAAAAATTGGAAATTAAGAATGGAGAATGAGAAAAATCATGAAAGGGAAGATAAACATTAACAAAATGATATTTACAGAAAATTAAAGCTAATATTAATAAGACCCTTACCATGATTTTGTTCCATTTAGTATAAAGGCCTTCTTTCCACTGTCATATTTAGCATTTGTCTCCATGCCGCTTGGATCACTCCCATGGTTTGGCTCTGTCAAACCAAAACAGCCAATCAACTCGCCACTGCCTGAACATGGGTTGGAACAATAAAACGACTTAATTTTGTTTATCATCTTTTCATGAGTACACATCAAAACAGTAACAATCATACCAAGTAAAAGTAAGATAAGTCAAGAACACCAATTTTTTTTCTTTATAATATATAGCTTTCAAAGTTACCTAGCCGGGGGATATATTTTTCCTTCTGTGCCTCTGTCCCATAAGCATAGATAGGCCACATGACCAGACTAGACTGCACACTCATTGCCGATCGGTATGCGCTATCCACTCTGTGAGATAAAAAAAGTAGATACATCACATTGATTATTCTTCAATCTATTTTCGTCATATAGTCTTAAAATATAAAGAAGAAATATATAACCGTAATAGCTACTTTATATACAAATTACAAGAAAATTAAAACATATATATAATCAGAAACAATGAAAGGGCACAGGATAATAAACAAAAAGACAACACTAAAAAAATATGGAGGAAAGTATCAGCATATGATCTGTAAAAAGTATTTTAAAATTTTAAAAAGCTGCTTTGGTTATCTACAACATGGTTATACAATAGTTTTGGACTTGAAATCTTAACCAAACTGCTAACACCCACAGCTCAAACTTTGTTTATTGTTGTTGTCCAACTGTCTCAATGATAACACTGTATATATTATATACTGTATGTAATCCAGTCGCAACTATCTCTTATTCATAATTCTGTGAGAGCCGATTTGTAAAAAAAACCAACTTTTGACCTGACACAAATTTTCACATTTAACTTAAAAATCATAATAAACGCTGCTTGGCAATTTAGCACTGTTTAACGTAAATAATACAAGGGCAACGCTCACATGCTATCACCTTAGAGAACAATGATAAGGGGTGGCCGAAGACTGTAGTCTTACTTTACTGAAACAATCCCTCATATACGTTTTCATCAATTCCAAACAATTTCTCGATTCCAGATGAGTTACGATTAGTGGACTGTATTAAACAAAAACAACCCACAAACATACCTTTCCAGTTCTCTTGTGATCAGGCCATACCCCACCGAGGAGAGGCCAGCACAACCATAACCTTCAATAGTTGGACCAAGAACTCCAAGCTCTCCCATCTCTTTCATGATCCCTCTGTCAAACTCTGACAAACAAGAGATACAGTTCATGGTAAAACAAGTCCATCATTCTTGTAAAAATATACAGCTCATAAAAGTAGTTGATTTCCATATTATAATAGCTTAAAAGTCTCAATTTGAATACACAACATGTAAATAAAATCTGAAGATGTAAATGATATATAATAAAGTGCACTTTTAAGTTTTAAGTTAAAATTGTTTTTGTAGATCCCTTTGTTATAATGTTCAATGACAATAATCTAAAATGGCACAATGAGGAGAGCCAGTGGCACAGTGGTTAAATCACTCGCCTTCGGTTCCAGAGGTCATGGGTTTGAATCCCACTGGATTTTTTCCTCAAGACCACGATCCCACTTTGCAGCCCTGTACTCCGGATGACGCTTAGATTCTGATTTACCCTCAAAATAGACCCTAAAGACACATTTCCCCCCTGGGATGAATAAAGGGAATTTATTATTATCTATTTTATTTGAATTAATACAAAATAATATCAACAATTAAAAAAATTCATACTTACAAGGGCAGCTCTGCAAATGAAAATGTCTATGACTTACTTTCATATCTATTTGCTTCAATGATTCTTGGCATAAGCTTTTCCTGGCAGTAGCTTCGAAACTGATTTCTTACAATTTTCTCCTCTTCTGTCAAGCAGCTCTCCAAATTAAAAGCATCTTGCCAGTCAAATGCAGCTGTTGCCATGACAAAGACAAAAGTTGACAGAAAATCAAAATATCATATTAAAAAGTCAACATTGGCTTAGATAAACCCCATAATTTTTACAATTTTATTTTTATTTTTTTAACAGATGCAGAGATTTTTTTTTTTTTACTGATCATGTATCTGGGTGAAAAAAAATTCAGACTATCCAGATCTTAATTGAATAGCAATTTTGATGCCTTTAATCCAGAAAAAAGCAGTATTTTTCCAAAGACGAAAAATGCTTATTGATCAGATATTAATATTGATGGCAAATCTCAGAATATACAGCAGACTGTAGACTGTACAAGGACTTTTTTTTAATGAAGAACTGTCCGACCCAGTAATCATTGTTACCAATGCATGGACAATGCTTGGACTTGGGTTTATATTTTTACGTCTTTATTCCGAGCATACACTGTCATGCTGTTAACTGAGAAAAGGAATATATATTATAATCATTAAAATTTAAATGATGAAAGAGAGACATAGTATTATAAAAAGGAAAGTTGCAGTGGTGGTAGGAAAGTATTTATATAATACTAATACAGCTTGGGAGTAGAGAGGACTACAAATAGAAATTTAATCAGCTATAAAATCATAAATTGACATACAATGAGGTGGGGAGGGAGGGAGGGAGGGAGAAGGGGGGGGGGGGGACAGAGAGGGAGAGCAAACATAACAACAATTGTCGTGCATATTTGATAGTTGATATATGGCAATGTAAAGACAACGATGAGCCCGATGATAATGGACAATAAAGATCCTTCTTATCTTATCTAAGCAATTAAAAACCACCTTCTCCCATGAGCTGTCCACCACCCACCACAACCAACCGTCTTCTTTTACTCTCCCCCCTCCCTCCCCACCCCCTGCTCATCCCCAGTTGGTTGCAGCATGGACCCAGCCTCCATCACCATGGTGGATTCCGTCAAGGTCTACGTCAAGACCAAAGAGCACTTCGGCTGGCCGGAAGAACCTGAAGACTTCCCCGAACCCGTGGCCCCAGTCGCCGGTGCTAAAGTCGCCGGCACCACCGCCACGCCCGCCCTGGCCCCCGCCTCTACACCCAACGTGGCCGCCAGCAGCAGCAACAACAGTGCCGGCAACCCGAGCCCTGACCTGGAGCTGTCTGCGTCGGCTCCTTTGCCCATGACTATGGCGGACAGGTGAGTTATGATAATGATAATATTAATAATAATAATGATGATAATGATAATAATAATAATGATGATGATGATGATGATGATGATGATGATGATGATGATGATGATGATGAT
>JARDUL010069900.1:0-11865 GCA_030265205.1 Dirona pellucida | reverse complement strand
GAGAGAGAGAGAGAGAGAGAGAGAGAGAGAGAGAGAGAGAGAGAGAGAGAGAGAGAGAGAGAGAGAGAGAGTGAAGAGAACATAATTTATTTCACTATTTTCAGGACTATAGAGGTATTTTATACCATACCTAAAAGTGCTACTCATAATGTAAAAACTAACAATTATTGTCGGAAAATAATGACTTACTGTATAATTCCATTCAAACTCTTACAACAAAGATTTGACAAAAACCTATAAATATAACACAAAAATTTGAGCAAGCCAATCATGTTACTAAGACTAAGAAAAAATAGTCTAAAACTAATTAATATCAGTAGAGAGCTAGTAGAGTGCCAGTTACCCAGATGTCTATTGACATCAACCAGTATTGTTTTCTTTGATTTGTCCTCTTGTCATTACTTTGATAATAAACCACTTCAATGCTGGTGCTACCTTTCACTTATAGTATAGACACCAAAAGACAGTGTAACTAATGAGAATGCATGCGCAACTTTTGCATTTACTTATATTTTTCTTCAGTTGATGAATGGAACTATTTTTATTTTTTTTTGAAAAATAGATAAAACAAACATTGGCATAATTCCTAATAATCATTTCTATTTCAAGCAGAATAATATAATAAATATAATACATGTAAGTGTATCTTTGCCAAATTTCATCAATTTAGGTACCATCATTCAACAACAAGAGCGCCATTTTTAAATTAAAAATGTTTTGTTCATTGACTGCATTAGTTGTATGCCAATGTATGTCATATAGATTATCAATTCATTCTGTCTCATCAGCACATTCATATCTTGTTCTTCTCTGCAAAGTCCTTGCTCAATTCCTTCATAATATCTCCATGTTTCCAGTCGGTATTTCTCTTCTTCACTTCGGAATAGCAATCCTTGACAAACAGGGCAAATCTGTTAGGAGCTCTTGGTGTCCTTGGCGTAGCCGCGGTCGAACTGTCGGAGGAATTGAGCTCTGATGTCAAAAAGACTTGAAACTCGCCTTTACAGTGACCACACACTTTTCTCTCTGTGTCAAGAGATTTAGAGTGACGACCAATTCTGAAGAAAAAAAAACCCAAAAAATTATTTAATTTAGATGTAAACAGGGGCACGGTATAAGTTAGTATAACATATATCTCTCTAAGGAGTAGGAACTTTGGAAGAGTGAGTAATCAGTCCACAGTATCTCAAATATGATTATACTTGCACAATAAGCAATACAATGTAAAGTATCTAACCAGACGACATAAGACAAATAAACAATATCCATTATTATCTCTTTACATCATGGGCAACTAATAGAAGTCAAGGCACAGGGCACCAATACTATTATACACACCCACCTGTATTTGCAGTTGACACACTGGTAGGTGTATTTGTTGTGGATGACATAGTCGTGGCATCTAGCTACCATAGGCATAAAGGGAAAAGCTTTGTTCACTTTTCTGGCCCTGAAATAGAAAAATAATATCAGATACTGGAGGCAAGGTGGAGACTCTTTTGGTCACATTTTGGGAAGAAACCTAGAAATCCCTGCAAACAAATCAATGACATTCTATTTCACCAACAACACGAAAAGAAAAGAACAAGAGGAAGACCAATAACACCATTACCAGCGACCCTAAACAACGAGTTAAAAAGACTCCAAGACAACACCATACAATTGACATCACAGACTAGCCTGGAAACGTTCAGAAGCATCGCACACAACAGAAAGGAATGGTTTGCTTTAACCACACAGATAAAGAAGACGGCCGGAGCTGCAAAATCTGACAAATTTGCTAACGGAAGGCTTTAAATTTTTTTTAAATTCAAATATATTCTCAATGACAATTATCTTCCCTCCCATACTCCTGCTCATCTTCTTGGACAGGGTGAAAAGCAACAATCCCCCCCAAGGTGCATGTGATTTTTATGTCCACATGTAAAGCAAATGCTCAGTAAGTGGGCTGATCCCCTGCTTGCCTTAAAAATCTTGATCCATAGATTTTCCAGCTCTGTATCAGATCATGTGTACTAGCGGGGCACAGACTTGCATTTAACCCGGATACGTTTTACCTGGGTCTATGGGTATCTATGCCTTCTGCCTTGTACACTGTCCTCGACCAGACACAGAGTTGGTCCCTACACTGGTTAATCACGATACTATAGGGAACAGATAACAAACAAATTAATGTAAAGCAAATATTGTAAGAAAATTAAAATCTACCTAGAGCCCTTGGGTCCGAATGGTTGAATTAAGTGTGTGTAAGATGATTGGAAGTGTTTGATGTGTAGTATGTTGAGACAGAGATCTTATCGGAGACAGACATTAAATTCGGAGGTCCCCTCGGTTGTAAGCAGCATTTGTCCCTGTCCATAAATTGTATTTGATCCTAACGGGCAGAGTGTGGCGTATTAAGTGTTGAGTGATCTGATGCTTCCCCAGTACAAATATGCTACTGTAAAGCGCTTAGAGCACAGTGAAGATCGTGGATAAGCGCTATATAAATGCCATTAATTATCATTACTATAATGTTACTGCACTGCAATGGGCTTGAGCAATTCAAAGAGGCAACACTGAAACATTCAGACTTTAGCTTAGACTCGAGAGACTCGCTCAGTTCCTAGCCTAGATAACCAATGCTCAGTAGTGAGTCGCTTTCACTAAGAGTATTTACAGATATACTTATACAGCACACTGTATTTCCCACTTACCATGACCTCCACATTGGTCCATGACTTTCGTTGACCCCACTGATCAGCTTGACAGCGGCGTGGCAGAGCTCATGAACCAACGTGTCTCTTACTCGTTCTTGAATTGGAATTGTAAGAAAGAGAGAAAAAACAAAAACAAAAAAATAACTCGAAATATTATGATTATATATAATAAAATGAAAACAATTGTGTGCTGTGGTAATAAACCATTGTGCTTCAATGGTTTCACTTTTTACTATCAATGATCAATTGGTGAAATAATTGGGAAATGTTATTGCATTGATAATATCACAAGATCGTTCGTTGCGACAATCCAAGTATTCAATAAAATGCAAAGATTGAAGACAATCATTTTAGAAAAAATAAAAACAGATGAAAAAGATATAAAAATGAAATGAGGGTAATTTTTTACTTTTAAAATATTTAAAACAAGTTTTTCATTGCAAGTGATTTATTCATTGACACTGCAAGTGCTAATTCAAATTATTTATTGTAAAAAAGTATATATTAAAAATGAGCCATTCTTACCTGGGCGGTCACAGACCTTATTTGACAAAGTAATTTTGGCCATGTTTGGATTGCTACGTTTGTAAGAGAAAGTACCAGCTGTCTTTGTATATCTTGCATTCCACTCCAAGCCAATTGTGGACGGAATCTGTAAGAATGACATACATAAAGATGGGTTTGTTGTCCGTATTATATTGCACAGTGGGCTGATCCCCTGCTTGCCTTAAAATCTTGATTCATAGATTTTCCAGCTCTGTATCAAGTCATGTATACTTGTCGGGCACAGACTTGCACTTAACCTAGATACGTTTTAGTGGGGTCTGTGAAGCAATGCCATCTACCTTGTATACTGTCCTCGGCTAGACACAGAGCTGGTCCCTACACTGTTTAATTACGGTACTATAGGGAACAGATAACAACAACAACAAAATGATATTCCAGTGCATGTACATGTTCACAGACTTTACATCATTTATCCCCCTGCAGGCTGTGTCATTCACTATCCTTCTCAACTCCCTGGGGAGAATACAGAAGAGCAGCCTGACAATATCTCTCTATCTCTCTGCCTGTAGCTAGGTACTTATTCACACTGAGTCGAGTGAGGAAAATATGTCTTTCCCAAGGAATCAACATTGGTAGCTTCAGCGAGGATTCAAACTCATGACCTCTCAATCTCGAATAGCCTAACCTCTAGGCCACTGATGTCATAACTGGTTTAAACAGATCTACTTACACCTATGTCCTACGTCTTACTGATACAGAAAAATATGTGCAGACTTCAAAAGTGTTACTTATTACTATTGTGTTCCTTTGGGATAATGGCAAAAATGCTCTAACTCCAACATAGACTTTTCACTACTTTTATATTAAAAAGTAAATGAATCAATAAAACAATATATCATAATATCTCTTCACTTCATTTTTCAAATTGTTTTCACTTAGCAGGACCCTATATAAGTCTTTTACCAGCCCCAAGGGAGTCATGGATAACACTTTTCTGAATAATAAAACCAAGAATTGTTGGGGGTTTTTTTTATCGAGGCCCCTTTATACCTCAAAAAGCAGTGTAGGGGCCAGCCATATGTCAAGCTCTGAAGGGTGAACATGACAAATGGAAGTAAATCCAAATGTCAATGAGGACTTACACAACTCATCACCTAACACATGGCTAGAAAGACTCTGCATCAGGAATTAAAGTCGAGCAGGTGATGAGTCCACTGTGTCCAAATACCTTTACCAGTAAATTAGACAACAATCTACCATGAGGTCAAACCAATTTCACCAGTAAACAGTTTGCTGTTACACTAGTGGTTACTACTCAGTTATAGGACAACTGAGAGCTGCCACCTGGGCACATAAAATCAAGAATACGATATAATAATGTGCATCATCACCAAGAATTATATTCTACACAGGATTCCTGATGATTAATAATACAAAGAACAATAAAAACATCACCTTCAAAACCACAAGCAGGATAAAAAATAATTAAAACGACATTAAGACAGGGAATTATACTGAAAGTAATGTGAAGCCTGATCGTACACATTTGAATAATGGTCAAATGACTGGGCTTACCTTGGAGTCGAAGACTGTTTTATTAAAGATATCAAATAATTTGGTAGTAAGGTCTGCCCTCAAAGACTTGAAGCTCTTCACATATCTGCAAAAAAAAATTCAGATTCTCTATTCTCCAGTGGAAAGAGCGCACAATATCACTAGATAGGTATTCAATTTTGATATGATAGTGATAGAAAATTATTTCAGTTTTAAAATGGTTTCAGTACAAGTCAGTGTTCATAAATTTTATAGATGTTTCAAGGGTTTGGTAATGTCTTTCTTTCTTTCTTATCCATTCCCTTTTTTATCACAGTGCAGTGTAGGGACCAGATCTATAATACATAGAAATGGATCACGAATCGAAGACAAGCAGGTGATCAACCCACTATGTCTAATAAATATTTTTATTATATATAGTACTTATCCACGATCATAACCATGTCTAAATGCTTTACAGTAGCACAGTTGCCCCTGAAAGCAACGGAACGCACAACACTTGATACGCCACACACTGCTAAGAACCGAGGGCACCTCCGGATTCAACATGTCTCTGATAAAATAAGGTAAGCTGGTTCTAAATGTCTTACTTAACGGCACAATGAGCCAATGCATTTCATTATGTTATGAATATAAATATGCGGTGGGCTCATCACCTGCTCTTCTTTGATTTCTGATGCAGTCTTCCTAGCCATGTGTAAGGTGAGGTGATGAGTGGTGTTAGTCCTCATTGTCATTTGGATTTAATTCCATTTATCACATACACCCTTCATAGCTTGACATATGGCTGGCCCCTACACTGCTTTCTGTTGTATGAAGGGGACTCGATAAACAAACAAACAAACATGAATATAAATTTAATAAATTGGAGATCAAAGTCCCAATTCCTGGTCATCGTGGTCATTCCTACCTGACAGCCTCTGGGTGCCGTTTGAAGACAGGATAGTCGGTGGAAAGCGATTTAACGAAGAAAGAGTCGTCATCTTCAAGACTTGGTCTGGACGACTGAATGGGTCTTGGGGCCGTCCACGGATGAGCTTGAGGCACTGTCAGGTATAACAGTATAAATACAGCATTAAAATTTTAGAAAGTAGCACAGTATTCAGTTCAGAAATCTTGCATATTATCATGAAGACAAACTTTATCCAAATACATGTAATATCCTGCATTATATATAATGTGTACAAAATTAATGATAAGACATTGCAAAGAGGTAACCAAAACATTTGAGATATATTACAGAATGAAAAAAGGGCAGGGCAAAAAGTTAGTAGCTTGGCAGCAATATAATATACTACAAATTTACCTACAAAAAGTAGTCTACTTAACTTTATCAATAAATATCAACCAAGTGCTTTCTTACCTTATATTGAGAGGCGTTTGAAATATACTTTTTTTTAAATGGGCTACATAATAATCATTATCTACCAAAGCTGTACACAGGACTTTCTCACCTTTCTTATTGACAGGTGTGTGAAATATGCTTGCTGTCTTATTGCTCGGTTTCGGAGTTTTAAAAGGTCCGGGTAAAGATACCTTTGACGCTGTGGTGTCTTCCCTTCTCACAGTAAAACTCAAATCAAAATCGTCATCGCTGTCACTGCCCCAACCTGCACCAGGGCTTATACATGATTGCCACGACTTTGCTCTTAAAGGGGTTTTGTTTGTTCTTCTAACGTTGCTTTTCTGTCTCGCTCCTGCAGCAGGTGTTACAGGTGTAAGCTTTTCAGTCCCACGGTCAACTTTATCAGTTTTGCCTTGGAAGCTTCTGTCATCTCCACTAGAATCTGACTTGTCTGAAACAGAGCCTTGTTCAGACTCAGAGCTACTGGATGTGTGATTAGCGTTGGTCTTTTCATAAGGTCTCCTGGAAAAAAAATATGTTTAAAGAAGAGAAATTCAATTAGTATAAAAACACTGCACCCCATGACTAATTTACAAAATGTTCTTTGATTGAATGCAATTAGAAATGATAGTGTGGCTAACTGCAGCCTTGATCTGACCAAAGGACAACAATGCATTTTCAGAACAATGGACTAATAGTAACAGCAAGATTGAGTTGCAGGGCCAGAAAGAAACAATAGACAAGGAAGCGGCCCGATGAAGGCATGGGTTCAATCGACACTTGAGGCAGTCTCTCCCCCCCCCCCGCAATAAATTTCAATAAAATATTAACATCTTATGATAATCATGATGTTCTGTAGGTACAACAAATTGTCATATTTTTCAAAACCAAAATTTGTGATATGTGTGTATAATATAATATGTCATGTGTTGCTCTTTATTTTATGTTTCAGTTTCACTTTTACACAGTGAATAGTCTAAAAAATGTAGAGTAAAAGAGCTTTTATATATACAGTGGTATACAACAATATATAAAGGCGTTTCACAGAGTCTGGTGAGATTCAACAGATAAGAAACATAAAGAGTGTATGTGCAGTCTTCAAAACAACCTCTGGCTCCTTTCGGTCCTGTCCAATAAATTGGTTGTCTTGATGTGAGACAGAATGTCATCACTTTCCTCTTCCTGTGAGTCATCCCCACAACTGCCCGACTCTGATGCAAGCAAATCATCACAGATAAAGTCTTCCATTTCCATGGAAGGACTGAAAAAGAAAAAAAGTAATCAAAATGAATACTTGCATCCGTCAAAAGGTTATTATTAGTCTCATTTCAGATCTTTGTGTTAATTATGAATAGTAGACTGAAAATACTTCCATTAAATTCAATGCAAGGTTATCACGAATACTTAATATGTATAATTATACATAAGCTGGTGGTGTAGTTAGGTTGCCAGCCTCAAGACGGTGAGATCTCGGGTTCGAATCCTGGCAGCGCTACTGATGTTGAACCCATGGGAAAGTCTCTAACATGTTTTTTCCTCACTCGAATCAGGTGTGAGCGAGTGCCCAGTTACAGGTACAGATATTGTAAGTACGTGAAGCCTGACTGACACTAACACTAACATGCTGCTCTGTTGGATGCTTCCTGGGGAGTTGAGAAGGATATTGAATGACACGGCCTGCTGGGGGATGCTGCTGACTGCCAATCCCAACTGTGCACTACTAGTAATTTATACTACTTCCTACTGATCAAACAAATTTGCAAAGTGAAAAATGAAGCATTGACAAAATATCAAAATGATGTCAATATTAATAGTAATCTTTCCTTAATTGTAATAGAAAAGTAGATTGTTTACTTACGTGTCTTCCTTCTGTGTAGCTTTCTTGCTCTCCTGGTTTCCTTTGAGTTTACTTAAAACTGAAAATAATAAAATAAAAAGCAAAACTGTCCTCGATACAATTGTACAAATATAAAACTATATATATATCAAACAAAGTGTCTTTCAAATACATAATAATAAACTGAAAGAAACAAAACAACAGAATTGTAAATCCTAGGCTTATCATTTCATTTCATCTTAGACATTTTTGTTATTTGTAAGCAGCGTTGTCTTTGTCCAAAAATATTGTAATCACGCCTAACAGGCTGCGCATGGTATATTAAATTTTCAGTGTTCCGTTGCTTCCCCGGAGCAAATGTGCTACTGTAAGTGCTTAGAGCATAGTGATGATCATGAATAAGCGCTATATAAATGTACATTAATATTATTATTACATTTATCATTTTCGGGAATTTCTTTAGTGACTACACATTTAGCTATACACAGGAAAAAGAAGTTTTAAAAAACTAATAATCACAATAACGTCTGCAGCAATTAAGTACAAATCCAACAACTTGAATTAAACTTACAGTCTTCAAAATTGTCATCTTCACTACTGCTGCTACTCATCTTCCTCCTGTCGGAAACTGACCTGAAACACAATTATCTTTTTTGAGTATGCTCTTCACTCCAATGTCATGAAGTCCAAACAAAATATTAATGAATTAAATGTAAAACATATATATAGAGGCCCTCTTTATACAAAAAGATAGAGGGTGTGAGAGAGAGAGAGAGAGAGAGAGAGAGAGAGAGAGAGAGAGAGAGAGAGAGAGAGAGATTTTCAATCTTCAATTTCAATCAAAGCTAGTAGTATTAATAATTGCACTTTTTTAACCCTTACAAAGTTAGCCTTCACTGTTCCCCAACAAAGCCAAACAGCAACTTATCCCAGGACCAACCATGGACATATCAATGGGGTGAAATGGATATATATATTTGATGATTTCCATTTCAATTTTGAAACAAAACTGAAGGAAGTATTATAATCATAACAAAATACGAGTTACACATTTCAACACAAAAGAATTAGAGCTACCAGAAGCTTTTAAAATCTTTAAATAAAAGGAATGAAAAAAAGATACAATGTTATCTAGTTTCAAGTGTAAAACAACTTTTGTTAGTTATGTTACATTTGAAGCTATAGACTACCATTTTAATACACATTTTAATATACACACACACACAAAATGTAAGATATAAAATGATGTATCTAGTTACCCTTGGTGAAACGATAAGGCATTGAGGCTTGAAGTGACTTTGTCGACATCCGACGATTCGTCAAGATTGTTTCCTTCATTCACATGACCTGCTGATGCGGATGTGTTTCTCAGAGATGACTCGGATGAGATTTGATGTTTATCAATTTCAAGAGAAGATTCAATATCAGCAGATAGAGAATTTTTTCGAGCATTATAACAAACTCCAAATATTTTATCATCAGTCTCTTGACCATTTGCAATGTCATTCTCTGAAGAGACGTTGTTTGTTTCTGACCCTGACTCATCTATGAGTTGTGATGGAGCTTCACCCTCCTCACTGTCAGCTACTACAACTGATGTGGGTTTTGCGTTGTGTTCTTCACCTTCAGAGAAGAGATCTGAATCAGAATCGGCTGCCAGAACTTGCACAGGACTTACTTTTGCAGGACAAGACGTGTTTTCAGACAAATCGTGGAAACTATTAGTTCGGTCATGGGTAGGAGTAATAACATAGGGTAGGGGTTGTGAATCTTTATTACTTTCAAAAGATGCTTGGGAACCTTTTAGTCCTGATGACAGAGATGAAATAGGAAATGTTTGGGATTTAATTGGTGAATTATTAGGTCGTCTTGCTTCCAAAATTGGATGTGGTGATGATGATGATGATGATAATACACTCATCTCACTGTGAGGTAGACTGGTTTGAAGAGACGTATCCTGAACATAATAATAACTGGAAGTTTCATGTGGCGACAGAGCTCTGTCAGATCCAGTATGTACATCTTTATTTACTGAACCTTTAGTGAATTTACATTCTTCCTCTTGTTCATATTTTCCGATCATCCCACTAGAGCTCTTTATTGTCGAGACAGACTGCTGGTCTTTAACACCCAATTCACTGTATGGAAGACTGGTTTGAAGTGATACATCCTGAACATCATAACTGGAGGGCTCTTGAGACAAGGGCGCACTACAAGAACTATTAGTGGAGTCACTTTCATCCTTGCGATCGCTGCTGCTTTGGCTTTTTAGTGACGATGTAGACTGTTGATCTCTAACAGATGATTTCAATTCCGCCGACGAATTCATTGAATTTTCTAAAGCTGTTGTAAATGCATCTGTACTGGTTGGACTGCAGGATGGGGAAGAGGACTGTAAAGATGAGTATTCTTCATTGTGCTTGTGAGAAATCTTAGATGATGATGATGCTTTTATATTACTTTCAGGTTCCAATTTCTTCCCTGCTGTAGATGACGATATTACTTTGTTAAAGGGTAAATTTTGCAAACAACCGGTGAATATTGATTTTCCAACTGACGGTAAAATATTTTCTTTTCCTTTATCTACCCCGCCATGATCATGCTCAATATGCATTTTTAAAAGTCTTTTGTCCTTTGCACAAATCGCTTTGCTGTTGCTAGCCTCAATCATTTTGAATTTTTCTGTTGCATGCTTTGTAATGTCGGAGCAAACAGAATTATCGAGTCCTCTACTTTCAGCCACTACTAGATGTGTTGAATCCATCATAGGAGACCCAATATCTTCTATGAAGGAAGGCAGTTGTGTTTGCATACATAAATATTCACTTGAAATAATTGTACTATTATTCTGCTCGTCACACTGAAGTCTTGCATCATTCCTTTTTTTAATCAGAATATTCTTTAACACTTGAGGAGTACAAAATTCATCCCCTGAATCATCAGAAAAATCAAAATTTAACTGAATCTTTTTCCTAGGCTGTTTCGTTGGCCTTTTCTCCATTTTAAACTTTGTCTTCAATACAGTTGCTTACAAAGAGTAAAAAATTTAAATAAACGTTTTCAAAGCTTGATGCCAATTACTTATTTGGTATTACTAACTTGAGACAAGACTTAATTTCAGCTGCTTGCTACACTAAGGTGATTAAAACAATAGTAGTATTAGTAGTGACCCACTGCAGCGCAGTAGAAAGTCTACAATCTTTACTCCACTAACAAATTCATCTGAAGGTACAAAAACACAAGTTCCATATAAGATCAAGATGTGTAACCGCTCATCTCTGGAAAATGAAAACGAAGAAAAAATTATTAAGAGGCAGAGAAAGGGAATTGAAGTTGAATCTAGAAGACTGAACATAAATCACAAGTCAGTTGCAGAGAGAAAGATAAAAATAAAATAAATTAAGCCTGGCATGGTAAGGTCAAGACACCAATAATATTTTCATTGTATAATTAGAAAATCATCATATGAAAAAGTAAATTCAATGAATGGTGGTATTAGTATTGATGGAAGTGAATTTAAATTCAGGTATTTTGACTCAATTTTTCAGCAAGTAATATAATGATATAGTAGATTGGTAATGTGTAACTCTAACTATAAATATAGTGTTACGAACTCAACTTCAACTGCCATGTTGTCTGACTCTGACCTCCTCTTCTTCTTAGTCTTAGCCTTTGCCTTTAGAAGTCTTTGAATTTGTATGCCAATTGCAATATATGTTATTATTATTATAATTATAATTCTTTCTTTCTTGATCAATTTACCTTTTATACCTTTCGGTGTAAGGCTTTCGCATCATAAACAAACTTCCGCCACTGGTTTCTATCCACCAATGTCTTCCTTTTTGTGTCTATAAACTTACATCCCTTGTTTTTTATGGTTTCTGTAATTACTTCCTGCCATGTTGTTTTTGGTCTACCTCTAG
>JARDUL010069899.1:5116-17226 GCA_030265205.1 Dirona pellucida | reverse complement strand
GGTGGGGGGGGGGGGGGGGGGGGGGGGGGGGGGGGGGGGGGGGGGGGAGGGGAAAGGGGATGGGTTTAGAAAAATGAATGTGGATCGGGCATTGGTTATGACATGAACAGCTGAAAAATAGCAGGAAAGTAATGAATTCAGTTAGTGTCTTTAAAAAAATAGACTATAGTAAGAATATGACTGGCTGACCAAGGGAATCAAACCAGTGCCTACAACTGGTCCCATTGTTTTACTGGCCAGAGCCGTCAGGCATTTTTCTCCTTTTGACCTAATCTGCCCTAATTCTTCAAGTCTCGCTGTCAGCCGCCTCCATTGCTTTCCTGGAATGTTTCAGTTGTTTTGTTATAATTTCTATTTTTTGTTTTTGGACATGGGTATGATTTGACAGGATGTTCCCTTTTGAAATTGCTAACATTTTAACAGGTTTCTTTTGAGTGTTTGAAGAAAACTAAACTACTGACTTTTTCCAGCGGATTGAAAAGAATTTACCAGACTTTAAAATTATGTTATGACTAATGCGCCCAAGCTGTCAAAAAATGACCGCAATGTTTTGGCAATTAAATTTGTTTCCAATCAATTGCAATATTACATTATATTTCTGAATGATAATGATGATGATCACAATCATAATGATGATGATGATAATAATGATAATGATGATGACGACGACGACGTCGACGATGATGATAATGATAATAATAATGATAATGATAGTAATAGTAATAATAATAATAATAATAATGATAATAATAATGATAATAATAATAATACTAATAATAATAATAATAATCATCATCATCATGATAATAATAGTAATGATAATGATGATGATAATAATAATAATAATAATAGTGATAATAATAGAAATAATAATAGTAATAATAATGAATAATAATAATATTAATGCCCTGTCTCAGCCCCTGATATCTTTAAATTAAGGGTGGTTAATCAATATATATGTAAACAATAGTTTGCTTTAGAAAAAGGAGAGAATTTATATATAAGTATGGACATAGAGAATATGCATGCAAGACTTGAGGCAGATCCTCTTTAGAAAGATAAACGTCAGCTACATACATCGACTCACCACCTCCCCCACCACCGACCCCAGTGTTGAGGCACCTGTTTGTGAATGTAAAATACATTCAAGATTTGAATCAGATTTTATGAGAAAGGAGTTCAATGCCAGTGTGTTCTAAGTCTTATCTTTGTAACTCCCAATGTGACTATTAATTTGGATGCATGCAGATAACATAACTCAATTTAACAATGGAGTCAGTAGTTTTTGGTTTTGGTTTTTTGGGTTTGTTAATTTGTTTTTCACTCATTTCGTTTTATTTTTTAGATGTTGAATAGTAAGATTTAAACAGAAAAAATAATAGGAGCTTCACTTTTCTGAGGGAGCAGTGTCAAAATGAATGGAACTAGCCTCATTCTATCAATTAAGTAGGTTATTTTGATGGGATCTGTCACAACAGCAAAGCATCTATCAATTTTCTATGTCTTTCTGTTGTTAATTATAATTATGCAATTGCTCGCTATTCATTTTAATTGCCGTGAATTTGAATGAGTATATTTCCTATTTTAATTGTACCCGACAGTACCGCTCAATGAGAGGAGGGGTGAACTGTCTGACTTCAAGAATGAGTGCTCCACGTCAGAAATTCACTTAAAAAAAAAAAAGAACCAATATTTCTTTCTTTTTGTTATTGTTGCTGAAAATGGAGCATCACTACTTACTCAGTGAAAGCAATTTTAAAATCATTTATCTCCCAATTTTTCACCTTTATCTGCTTTTGATCTTAAGAATTTGTTTTTGTTGTACATGATTATGATTTTTGTTGACATCTGATTTCTTGCCGCTGGGATTTGTTTTGATTTATATTAAGAGAACATGTTCAGTTACGTATAATTTGTTTTAGCTTGAAAAATTAATCTTACTGGCTGCTGTTGGGAATGATGTGTTGTTCAAATATATTTACATCGTGTAAACAAAGATATTCCCTGTAAAAGCATTCCTGAACTCCAGAACTGAAGGTTTATTTTTCAGTATTGTATGAATAGAGTTCAGATTGATATTGATAACCCACACTTTTATTTCTTTCATTTTTTAATTCTATTTTCTATTACATCAATTGAACTTTTTAAAATATTTATTTTTCATGATTAATAAATTTTTCTGTCCAAAACAATAATTCCATCGTTTATTGTGAAGGCTCTATTATTTTCATATCCTTTTCGATCTATTAAATTATTGTGACATGACTTCTTGAACTGGCTCATGTATAATATGTAT
This sequence comes from Dirona pellucida, assembly GCA_030265205.1. Taxonomy (NCBI): domain Eukaryota; kingdom Metazoa; phylum Mollusca; class Gastropoda; order Nudibranchia; family Dironidae; genus Dirona; species Dirona pellucida. The sequence goes on along the minus strand of JARDUL010069899.1, from coordinate 14,930 downwards.
ATCACTTGGGTTTTATGCATTGTTAGATCAATTTTCTCCCATTTTTAGTTTTAGCTTTATATATCGAATATAAAACGCTTTTGATCTCACGATAGTGCTGAGGCAAATTAGACAGAGAGTGATATGATATATTTTACTGTCTGTGAAGATGTAATAGTATCAATAGTATTTTAAGCTTACTTTCTTCTTAAATTTGTCACCGTCAAAGTAAACATCTTTTATGCTTCAGTCGACTCTTGGCCATTAGGAGTGATGTCATGTGTTTGTCCAATTGAACATGTTAAATTTGGCACATGAATCTGTTAGGGAAATCGTGTCACAAATGGCTGTTAACAATTTATTATTTACTTGAATAATGAAGTCAAAAGAGAACTGAACCATGTATTTAATTAAATGTATTCACCATTTCTGTATTAATTTCAGTGGTCGGAGGGTTCTTCTAGTCTTTCTCCCTCTTTCTCAATATTTGGACCTGACCTGTCATTGCACTATTTGACAGCGCTACTGTAATATGACAATGACTGTGCAATTTGCTTTTATGTTGTAAAAACATGTTGGTTTTACATTGTTTGTCAAAGGCACTAATGTTGTACTTTCATGAAAATGATGAAACTGACTTGTATTTTATGACATAATTGAAAATGCAGTTTTAATGAGAAAGTGGCGTTATATGCTATTGCGATTCCTTTTTGATTTCTCTTAAGATAAAAAAAAAAAATTATTAAAAAAAAAATTCAGAATCTTCGGAGTACCCTATATATTAGTGCACTTGATTTGGATGTTGCATGCATTTATAAAATGTGAAAAATTCAACCAGACTTGATGTGGCCCTATTAACACGTTGATACAGAGTAGTGAATTGTTGGCAGTAACCATAAATATATGAAGCCATATTCTTTATAGTATAGTCTTGTGTTCTCAGATGTGAGAGTGTCTCAACGATGCGAGCATGTGTGACTCTGCTATCCAGTAATGGAAGCACACGGTCACATGCAGATGACTTCTAGACGAAATAGAAATATATTTTTGACAGAAACGATGCTTCATGACTTCGCTCCTTTAAAATAGAAAGAAAATATTTCAATGTCAGAGAGAGAGAGAGAGAGAGAGACAAGTAACAAAAATAGAAAACAGTGTCGAAAGCGAGGGTCAAACCCTTGCCTGCCGCAGCACCAACCACCTTGCCAACAAGAAGACGTGACTCGCTACCAACTGAGCAATGCCGCCACCACTTTGCAGTTGGGAGATGTTGATGTTGTTGCCTGTCCTTTTTAAGGTGGCTGTCACACTGGCTATGACAGACTTACACACCATTCTCATTGTTGTTGAGGCTCTTCAGTCTTATGATTGAATGCTGCTACCTTTGATGTCCAAAATGTCCTTATGCCTCTGACTGGAACTGAACATCATCTGTTAGATTATACAATTATTTTCTCAGAATTTTTCCTCATAGAAAAGAGTTTTTTTCAGTGGTTCAAGTCAAGGTTTTTAAAAAAATTAGAGGAATTAACTTTGTTTGTTCACAAATTCTAACTATGTTCCTTTCAGTTTGGCGTACTTGTTTTAAACCCTTACTTTATTCACACCAGCAATAATCATTTGATTGAGCATTTTAAACATTGTTTTATTTAATTTCATGATTTTCAAAGCTTTATTTTTTTATGTTTTCTTATTAATTTGCATTTATAACTTGATGGTGTTTTACATTTGGTGACTAGAATCTGACATTCAATAACATGTTTGCAATACTAGAAAAGCATGATGAGAATGTGATTACGAGACATTGTAGAACTATAACATGATCACTCACTGACCGCATGGGTTTTAGTAGAGTCGTTATACAGTCCACTCCATTCCATGGCAACTTGTCGGGAATGGGAAAATTGTTGTGATTAACCCACGTTGTGATTTAACGACAGCAATAAGAGTAGAACTTTAGAAAGAGTGTAATGCATGTAAGACAAATAACTTTTCCCCTCTGATTTTGACGGGCTTGGTACCTTCATGAGCTAGTCAGCGTGGCTGCAAAGAACATGGTGGACCCTATTGTTTGCCTTTATCTAAAGTTTGTAACATGAACAAGGCAGAGAGGCATTCACAGGTGGCGATGTGTTGTTAGTGCTTTGCTGGCAATGGAAACATGAATGTTAAATTTATTGTTTTTGGTGGAGAGTTGCGATCGACCAGAGTGGACTGTAGTACTTAATGTTTGGGTCATGTAAAGATGAGATCAATAAATATTGTGCTTATCTATATATATATATTTTTAATTATTTTTTTTATTGAAGTACAACAGTTGTAGAGCTTTTAAACATACAAATATGTGCATTTACCCATGTCCCAATACTTGTACCACATTATTTTGCAATGAATAGATCTTTGCTGGGTTCAGGATTTTTTTTCAAGCATTAGTTTACTGTGTAATTTTTCTGAATTCAGTAAGCTGTCAATTCATTGTTTGATCACTTTGGGAACATTTAGGTATTACTTGATGAAAATGTTGACACTGATAAAGGTTGATATAACATAATCTTGTCTAAATTTTCATTATCTTTGTCCTCTAAGCCACAACTCTTTTGTTTGATTGTAAAATTTTTTTTGAATTAAATTGTTCAAGTCACTGCCTTGTTTTATACACAGGTTTTAGGATATCAGTGATTTCAACAAGAATGAGCTAAATATTATGAATATTACTCTCAAAGGTCTTCGTTTAAAATAATAAACTAGTTGTGTTAAATATGTTTTTAAAAACATTTTTGCATACGTTTGTTTCTTTAGATTTTAAAAATCCAAAGCACCTTTATATTATGATGGTGTGTTTTCTTGTTGTACACGATACAATTGTGAAATCTGATTCTGAATAATCATAGAAATTTGTTAATTTATTTTGTAAAAATATTAAACGCTCTCACACAAATCGCAATCGTCCATTGAAAAAAAAAGCATTATTGACAAAGAAATATGACAATGAATGAAACAATATATTTAGCATGATTTCGTTTTAGACAGCATTGTTTTGTAGCATTTACGTCGAATGAATAAACAAATAAACCATGAGTTACGCCGAAGTAATGTTTTGAAAATGAAGAATGATTTTAATTTGGTTAACTTGCTGCCAACAGGTACTCCGTTATTCACAAACGGATTGGAACAAAATGAAGCAAGAGCTAGAGCTCAACTTCCAGACAAGTCTGTTAAACAAGGAACGAGATTGGAGTCGGTTGTTGGCCGATCGTGACAAGAAGATCTCCAACCAGGATGACACCAACAAAAAGCTCAAGTCTACAAACGAGGATATGAGAGCTGTGGTCACAGAGTTTGAAAAAACAATTGCCCAGCTACAGTGTGAGTATAAGAGCAAACCATAAATGTATCTGTATCTGTATATACGCTCAAAATTGACTCACTACTGAGCATTGGTTATTGATGAACCGGGCTGGTCTCTCATCGCTAAGCAGAAGTCTGAATGATTCACTGTTGCTAATCAGCCATGGAAAAAGTCTGGGTTATGATAATACTAGTTATAGGATTATGAACCCAGAAACACTAGACTTCTTTTATTTTCATTTGGATTCACCATCAGGTTTTTGTATGCTCCTTTTCGTCATATCTTCTGGGTATTTTTTTAGTTTTGTTGTTCAACATCATTAGTTGAGACTAACTGATTGATGCATTGGCTTTGATAAAGGTAAAGATGGGTTTATAATCCTGTATATCCGTACAAGTACAGGCTCACAGACTTTATTTACATCATTTATCCCCCATCAGCAGGCCATTCCAATGACAGTCCTCAACCCCATGGGTAGCATATTTTAGAGCAACCTATTAGGTGCATCATGCTAACATTCTGACAATGACTTTCTCTGCCTGTAGTCAGGTACTTATAGTCAAGAGAGGAAAAAATGTGTAAAGAGACCTTGCCAAGGATTCAAACAGGGAATCTCACAATCTTTAACCCAGCAGCCTAAACACTCAGCCACCTTTGCTTATTTGTTCTACAGTCGACTTGGATTTACTTATGAAAACCAGATGGCTATCAGAGATCAACTTTGTAAAATAATCTTTTGCCCTCTCTGTTACTGTTAATGAAACAAACTGCAGATTTACTTTTAGGCATTGGAAAAATAACAGGTATCACACATTGTGCATTCATTGCTTCCATTTTAGGTGTGTTTATTATATTAGTTCAAGTTATAGTTATAGTGTGATTTATGTTTTTGTATTCATTTTACAGCTGAAAAAGAAAAACTGAAAACTGACTCACATAAAGCCTCCCAAGATTTGGAAGGAGAGCGAAATCAGGTAGGCTTCAAGCAGGTTCTGGTCAGGAGTAATTTGGGAATCTATTGCCACCATTTGTCCGAGTTTGTGAACATTGTAGTTTGTGGCTGGTATAACAAAGATGTCTTGTAAAATGTTTTCAAATAAAGAAGCAACTCTTGATTTTATTTGAAAGAAATAGAATTGATGAAATTGATGAAGTTGATGAAATTGAGTCTTTTTCACAGCATCTGAGCAATGTTGTTTTGTTTTTTGTGTGTGAATTTTATTGCAATTTAGGAAATTTAGTGGAACATTATTTTGACAAATCATGCTTTGTCCATTCCTTTTTTATTATTTCTTTTTGATGGGAATGGTACAGCTTTATAAATGTCACTTACAGAAATGAGCTTGAATTAAGCGTTTGATATTAAATATCTTTACTAAAACATTACATCAAATATTAGATACTATTTTTATCAACTATTTTATACGAGGAAATGGTTAAATGATCTTGTATTACAACTATCATGTAATTGTCTATTTGATTTGCCTGGCAGGCCTTAGAGGATCTTGCATCTGTGGAAACTGCCTTTTCAGATCTACATCGCCGTTATGAGAAAAGCAAAACTATCATAGAAGGGTTCAAGAGGGTAAGTTCAAATGAATCGCTGATTAAAGTTTTTGAATGGGATACTCAAATTGGTTTGCTTATGATGATATCTCATTCTGTGCAAACAAATCTTCATATCAAATGCATGTAACTCTGTTGTTTCGAGTTAGATCTATTGTACAGACTTATTATAATAAATCACATTTTGATCATAGGACTGGTTACAATATAGTGTCTACCACAAGAGTCGGCCCAGGTGGCAGATCTCTTATGTCCTATAGCTGAGGAATAACCACTAGGGTAACAGCAAAACGTTTGTCAGTATCAGTAAAATGTATTGACCTCATGGTACATTATTGTCCAATTTACTGATAAAGGTATTTGGACGCGGTATTATACTACCCAACTCCTAGAACAATGGACACCTAATTTGTTGGTGACATGGGGAGAGTGAAAAAATATAGAAATAACCAAACATTGACAGTTGTATTTGGATGCGGTGAGCACATCACCTGCTCAACTTGAATAACTAGCCATGTGTTAGGTTGTGAGGTGTTGAGCTCTTTGACATCTGTATTTGCTCCATCAGCCTTTTCAGACACATGGCTAGCCCCTACACTGCTTTCTTTGGAATAAAGGGGACTAGACAAACACACAAACAAATCTATTAATTAGTTCATGAACTTTAGATTGTTATCAAAGTGGTAAATGAAAATCGTTGATGCGTTTTCAGACAGAATTGCATTTATTCTAAATGTAGGGAATACAGTAACTCATCCAGTGATTGCTTCAGAATTATGAAAATTCAAATCATACTTCTATTATCTTTCTTAATTCACAGAATGAGGAACAGCTAAAAGAATGCATGGAAGATTTAAAATTGAAGTTGAAAAAATCAGAATCCAAACTGTTATCATTAAGATCTCAGGCTGAGGAGAAACTAGACAAGTGAGTGTGATTGTACTAGGATTGTATATATTAAAAGATATTATTATTGGGTCATTTGTCAATTACATTCAATTACTTCTTCATTGTGACTTTATTTTGTGTGATTCTCAAAGCATTATTTGGGTATGTCTCTAACACTACAGATTCTGGTGGGGTTTTTTGGGGTTTTTTTTTACACAAAGGCAATTATATTGTATGCATTTTTTCATGTGTTTTTAAATTCACTACATATTTTGGTTGATTATTGCAAGTAGTATGTGCCAATATCCAGGAATGCAATATTTGAATGATCCTATAAATGCATTGTATATTGTTAATGTTAGTATATGATCTGACATACCATATGATCCTTGAATGCTAAAAAAGGTAGCTTCAGCATCAACCATCTCCTTATTTGCTAATTTCATGAACAACACAAAACCCTACAATTTTCTCTATAGTTTGCTGCAATGTGGGCTTAAGTTGGTCAATGAATATCCTACTGGTTTATTGTACTATAATACTATACCACTTCTCTAATAACATGAGTCAAGGCACAATAAAGAAAAAAGTAAGGTCTTTTGGAGCCTTGAGGCCCATAGAGCCTGTGCTTATCCCGGTTTCCGTAGCGTACAGGGGACAGAGTGATAATACATCACCCTTCTGGATAGGACGCTGGTCTATTGCAGATTACTACACATTTTTACACCTGGGTCGAGTAAGGCAATTAGAAAAATTGCCCACGAAAAACAACGAAATTATTTGGATAGGATTCGAACCCATGGCCATGAGAGTCCTCTGTCCTAACCACTAGGCCACCCTGCCTCCAAAAGGCACAATAAAGAGGGAGGTAATCATGATTCAGCCAATGAAATGGAAATCATCTTTTGGAAAGTTATTTCCAGATGGGAGGAAAAATGTGTGGTCTTGATGTTATGGCCTGCTGGGGGCGATATGAAGCATATTAAAGCGCTTAGAGCATGAGGATCATTGTCAACATGTGGTGTATAGATGACCTATTTATCATTTTATTATATTTCTTCCAATAATCACCACTTTACAAATTGACACCAATCAGGTTTATGCACCAGTCTGCCGTTATTTTCCTCAAAGCATAAAAAATAGACTTTGAATTGACTAAAGGCATAACATTTATATTTTTATTTCTTTAGAGCCAATGAAGACATCGAAAAAATTAAGAAATCAACAATATCAGAAGTCGCCCGCCTTGAAGCTTCCTTGAAGAAGTCTGAACTACGCATATCTTCCCTCGATGAAGCTCTAACTAGAAAAGTGAGTGCTCTTTAATATATTTTCCATTCCTTCCAAAACGAGCTGCCTCTCTGATAATGATAATCTCACCCACCTTTGTTATAAATAGCTATACTTCTTGAGCAGCGACAGAGTCTTTGATGGATATAATTTGTCCCAGGATGTCATACTACCCATCTCCTAGTACAATGGACACCTGATATGTTGGTGACGTGGGGAGAGGGAAAAAAGATAGAAATAACCAAACATTGACTAATCCGAAAATTACCAAACAGATGTCTTGGCTCACAGAAACAATTATATTTCTATTCAATCTCTTGTTCTGTTTTGCAGTGATTTGTCTTGCTATCTGAGAGGTGTAAAATCAGGGAACCTATATATTACTCTTACATCAATTGTATTTAATTGTATTGATATGAAAGTGATAATGATGATATTATTAAATTGTTTTCAACCAGTATAATATAGAGCAAATTCATGGAATTTTTTATTGCTCTTTTTAAAAGTTTCGTGTTGCTTGTCTGACATTTAACAGGAATGAAAATCAAAGGGATATTTTGCGATGTAAATTTTGATCACTTATATATAGATATCACTTAAATAATGAATAGAATGTCAAGATGGCTCATAGTTGTGCTTGCTAATTAGTCAGATATATTTTGTATATAAATTTTAAAATTGGAATCTGTTTCAAGAGGTTTCAAAATCTCTATGTTTTGGACTACTGTGCATTCGACATATTTTTCAATATAATATATAAGTTAACATGTTTTCAATTGAAGAGATTTTGAGATTAATTTTCCCCATTCCTTGATAATTTTTTTTGCTGAATTTCATGTTTTTCAGGAAAAAGAAAACCAAGAACTGACAGCAATCTGTGATGAATTGATAGCCAAAGTTGGATCTTAGCGCATCCTGACTGTTTTGTCTCAGCATTGTGTCCCTGCAAGCCATCAACTCCACCTCCACCATGTCGACTGCCACATCATATCCATCATAAATTATCGTTAAGTAATATGTATGGGTGTTAATATATTTGGCATTGCCTTTTCCAAACCATGGTTATGATGAAATATGATTGGGATGGATTTGATGAACTGATTTACCGGTTATGATGCTAATGAACGCTTTTGCTGGTGTTGTGGCATCTTGGGGACAATTTTGATCGTTTGTATGTCAGTTTGTAGTTTGTTTTGAAAGAGAGGTGAAAAAAATGTGATAATTTTTCACTATAAATGAATGATGCCATTCTTTGTATTATGGTATGGATTAAGCTTCCAAATTAAAAAAGAAATGATTTAAAAATAGACATAATAATGATGTTATCTTGCACAATATTGATAAAAAAGGGACTAGAATCTAATTAATACTAATAATCTAAAAAGTTGAGGTAATGTGATGAAAGAGCTTTGAAACATCCTAATGTTTAAGTTTAACCTGAAGCACAATGAATCACAAGCTCTCTTAGCTTGCTGAATGTGGGAATGTGTGCACTGATAGGAGTGAGTTTTTTTTCAATTATAAAAGCTCAGTTGCTTTTTTTTTCCATCATGTTTTTTCCATAAGATATGAATGCAATGTCTTTCAGGAAGACTCATGGCGAAGTCTGTGGAAAGTTGTCCAAAGTCACACTTTGGGATAATCCATGAACCGTTTGCAAACCTAATGATTGTAAATTGAGAGTTATACAATATTTCATTCACTTCCATTTCATCCACATTTTTATTTCGAGTTTAAAGAGTTTTTGAGCTGCTCTGCAACATTAAAATTCCTAACTTGAAGTTTCAAAGCATACTCTCCTAAGTGTGAACTAAATGCCATGACATTTTGTTTTCTCACAGTTTTACATTTATAATCAAGGTGCTGTTGTAATATCATGTGGCATTTATTAGATTTTATTTGTCTCTGCTTTAGCGTGTTGATACATTAGGGCAATCCACTTGGTATTGATTTTTCAACTTGCATTCATTTTCTGCAATCCTGTCCTGATTAATCAGTGGTGGATTGAAATTCATAAAAAATAAATTTCCTATACTATATGAATGTAATGTAATCAAAGATTCTCTGTGGAAGAGAATTCATTTTCAGATCCTCTTTTGTACACAGCTGAAAGTTTTTCTAGGCTTTGAAGATTGTGTTCAAATTTTGTTTTCCTACAGAGACTGTTGATATATATCACTACCGCATCATAATTAATTCCCATTAGCGACCTGTTTCTCAACAACACCATTTCCATCACTTGTCATAAAATATTGCTTTTATAGGTGTAGAAAATACCTTGGTATTGATTTATAGATAACGAAATACAATATGCCTTTTTCATATAATCATCATCATTTCCATCCAAATATCAAATCTGTCCTTAGCGAGTGTAGGAATCGGTTGATATAGAGTAATTTATCCATGAAACATAGCAGTGTTTATACATTGGTTCACTTTAGGCATTCAGTGTAAAAGAAAATGTATGATGGTTTAATTAAATTCATGGATTTTGATTTTATTCCATCATGTTTTTGGGTTTGGTGGTAAGTTAAATAATCTAGAATACACAAAAGACTGAAGTAGAGCTTGGTGATTGTATTATGCCAAGAGCATAACCTGATTCAAGCAACAGCCTGCATGTGAGTGTGAGAATGTTGGCAGTTTGAGAGAGAGAGAGATTCTATTTAGTCGAAAATATTGTTTTCATAATGATGTTGGTGATCTCTCTCTTGGGGGGGGGGGGGGGGGGGGGGGGGGGGG
>JARDUL010069568.1:0-10039 GCA_030265205.1 Dirona pellucida | reverse complement strand
CCCCCCCCCCCCCCCCCCCCCCCCCCCCCCCCCCCCCATGCGGTGGTAGTTGATTTGTTTTTTGGTTGGTTTATTTCAAATTCCTTTGGGGAGGGGATATTAATTATTTTTAAAAGATGTATTGCTATTTGATTTTTCAAATTCTGTGAAAGAACACATCCCCTCCCACCTTTATACATATACAATTTTCATTCTTCCCTTTAATATACTTTCATTATGTTCTCCTTGGAAATGACTGTGACTGCATTAAAAAATGAATAAAAAGGTTAAAGTTGACAGCTTTGGGATTTAAACTTCAGAAACAGTATTGCCAGCATCCTATTCAGTGGGTGACAATACAGCCAAGACTTCTGACCCACGTGACGTGGTCCAGTAGATTATAACCAATCATCATAGCCGGTAGAGTAAGACCTAGTGAGTCGGTGGTCGATGACATATGCTGGAAACTGTCTTGATTTCTAATTTCCCCACTATTTTGAACAATTGTTTGCTTATCGAGTCCCCTTTATACCCCAACAAGCAGTGTAGGGACCAGCCATATGTCAAGCTCTGAAGGGTGCAAATGACAAATGGAAGTAAATCCAAATGTCGATGAGGACTTGCACCACTCATCACCTAACACATGGCTAGAAAGACAATGCATCAGAAATTAAAGACGAGCAGGTGATGACCCCACTTTTTAATTAATAATGCTTGCTTTCTAATAATATGTTATGACTAGCAATGAAGGGGGTAGGTCGCACAAAAAGTGTTAACATACAGATGTCGAACATAATAACACCATCTGATTTTCATTTCATTTCAACATTGTCGTTTTATGTTTATGATGTTCCTGCATTTGGTAGCTTCAGAATGTTTTTTATTGTTTTGCTTTTTGTTTGTTTTTTGGAATCTTTTTGTTTTTTGTTTGTTTGTTAGTTTGGTTTGTTTGTTTATTTGTTGTTTTATTTTGTTTGTTTTGTTTGGTTTTTGGGGTTGTTTTTTTTGTTTGCTGTATTTTATTAATTTTTTATGGAGGGGGGTGGGGGGGGGGGTATACTTAAAGATGTACTACTATTTGATTTTTAAATTCTGTAAACGAACACCACCCCCACCCCCTCCCACCTTTATACATATTGTATTTCCATTAGTCCCTTCAACATACTTTCTTGATGTTCGCCTTGGATATCACAGCGACTACATTATAAAAAATGAAAAGGTCAAAGTTGACAGCTTTGAAATTTAAACTTCAGAAACAGTAGGCCAGCTTACTTACTATCCAGTGGGTGACAATACAGCCAAGACTTCTGACCCACGTGACGTGGTCCAGTAGATTATAACCAATCATCATAGCCGGTAGAGTATGACCTATTAAGCCGGTGGTCGCTGACCTATGCTGGAACTGTCTTCATGGCTGATTTGTTCCCCCTACTTTGTTTATCGAGTCCGCTTTATGCTGCAATAAGCAGTGTAGGGACCAGCCATATGTCAAGCTCTGAAGGGTGCAAATGACAAATGGAAGTAAATCGAAATGCCAATGAGGACTTACACCACTCATGCCTCACACATGGATAGAAAGACTGTGCATCAGAAATTAAAGACGAGCAGGTGATGAGCCCACTTCGTAATTAATAATGCTTGCTTTCTAATATGTTATGACTAGCAGTGAAGGGGTTAGGTGTAGAAAAACTGTTAACACGCAGATGTCTGATATAATAACAACATCTGATTTTCATTTCATTTCATCTTTGTCGTTTTATGATTATGATGTTCCTGCATTTGGCAGCTTGAAAATTTGTTTTGTTTTATTTTTTGTTTATTTTTGTTTTGTTTTGTAATCTACCTTTGAATAATTACGTTTTGTATTTTGTGTTTGGGAACATAATTGTTAACGTGGCAATTATGCGATACGGCAAAGCAATTAGATAAATGATTATTTTTTGGTTTGAAGGCAATGAAAGATTTTTTGGTACTACTAAAGTATGAAGTAAAATAAAGACACAAAGAAAATTAAATATATGAGAGCACCAAACATCTTTACAGAGATATGACACGCATTAGAATCTGGAATACACAAAGTAATAAATCTGCTGAATAACATCTATAAAACACAAATCAATACTGGGAAATTGAGCAGAGGATCGACATCACCAATAGGGGTGACACATTAAAATTTACCCGAAAAGTTATCGTATTGTTAATCTTTTGATATATTATTATGAAGCCACATTTTATAATTGCATTGTGGATAACATGAAAGATAGAATGGTTGATGACTTGAGATCGAAAGATGGATGGAAAAGTTTTACCTTTTCAAGCCACAATCCCCATCATGGATGAGGTGGCATCTCACATATGTCAAAACGGATATTTAATCAAGAATTTAAGGACTTTTGTTGTGCGTTTCAGATTAAAATTAATGGTTTATCACAAAATACTTGAACCATGCTAACATTCATAAAATTTGTGCATTGCCCAAAACTCAGAGGGTTGCAACACGGAATTTGAAAATGATGACAAAGAGTCAGTCAAATGTTTTTCTACAACGATTATACAATATAGTACCCTTTAATTACCTTTGCCTTGGTCCCTCTTGCATGTTATACAAATAATAAAAATAAATGATAACATTTATACAATGCATATTAATGACCAATAACCGCTCTACCAGTCACCCTCAACAACAAACTAAAACATATGGAACTAAACAACCTCAAAAGCTTGAAAGATTACAAGAGATTGCTATGGACAGGAGAGAATGGCAAGTATTCACCAGAGAAATAAAAAGAAAAGCTGAGGCTGCAAAGTCGGATGCCATTGCTGGTGAAAGGAATTAAGTGAATCACATGATCAATCATCACCGTGCTCTATCATAATTAATGTATACCCTGACAGGTCATGACAAGACAAAGTGCATCTCAATTCCCTGTGGAGCTTCTTGTTAGGTACATCACTACTTCATCCTGACATTACTTTCTGCCTATAGCCAGGTAATACACAGGTAGGGCCTACCCTTTTCATTACTCCAAAGGAATAATATGCCCACATGCATATTCCCCTTATTCCTACACTAATAAATGAGCTCTCAAAAGCACACAACCAAATTTGCGCAAACTTATAAAATATCAAAGAAAGACAATGGTGAAATGGTGATAAGTTTTGGAAAGTTTTTAAAATATCTAAATATATATTTTGTTTTTCAATTATGTCACATCAGTTTCAAAATGGCAAAGAATAGGCATAAATGCAAAAATTTTAATGTAAAAATTTAAATTCACTCTTCCATTACAGCGTAGAGAAGGCTGGGCATTGCCAGATTAAATTTGCCTTAAACAAAAGCAGTGCTTTACAACGTGATTATTATATAAAACAAAGCATACATAATAAGGTTAAAAATACAAAATACAATTCAAAACATAGAGTACAATTGAGGGCGAAAAAGAAAGTAAAATATACAATCAGTAAACCAAGTTTCAAAAACGCTGGCGAAAAAAATCAGTTTTTTGTTTTTTTTAAAAGATATTAGAGCCTAGATGTTTTGACTTGATCTAGGCCTAGTATTAAAACTAATTTTTATCCATAATGGAAGCTGATGTTAAAATTAGAACTACTGCGCTTAACACATATCAACAGGGCATCTGATAATCTCAGAGATCGACCTGGTTTATATAATTCCAAACATTCATCTAGAGTACACGTACCATTGTGCGGCCAAGTCCACGGTGCGGCCACTTTTGATTTACACGTGTTCTATACCTTTAACACAGCCGAGATCTAATAGTTACTTCCCTTGGTGACAAACATAGCCTAGCATTTAACGTCCTGTTTACTGCAATCACTTTGAAGCATGTTTTTTCAACTTTGAAAATTTCAATCACTCGTTGCGAGTTTTCAGGTAAGTCAATTGAAATACGTTTTTTTCTTAAGTTAATAGACTTTGTTGTGCTAATATAAGTTAAATATGTTTGAAATATGTTTACCTAAGCACAGGTCATTGATAAAGCTCAAACTTTGAAACAAAGGGAGAAATTAGGGCGTACAGAAATTGAATTTTAAAAACTATGACACTATTGGTTTTCATGGATGATTTCCCTTTGTATTTGATCTACTTTCATTAACCTGTTAATTTTTCAACAAACTTTAATAAATAAACCATGAAAACTTCTGTTTATCACCACCATAACTGAGCAATCCAGCACAGTAGAAGTTTTTTCATCACATATTTAATTGTGTGTACAAAAGATTATTCCATTTCTTACGGGAACTGACAAAATGTTTGGAGTGTCTGGGAATTTGTAATATCCGATCCAAAAAAAAAAAAAATTCTATAATAATGTTTGAGGCATGCACAAAAATTTGTAATGACAGTATTTGGAATAACCAGTTCAGACTGTACATTAAGTGGATGTGATTTTATCGGAGACGGACGTTAAATTCGGAGGTCCCCAACAGTTGTAAGCAGCTTTGTCTGTGTCCATAAATTGTATTTGCGACTAACAGGCTGTATGTGGTGTATTAAGTGTTGAGTGTTTCCGTTGCTTTCCTCGGGCAAATGTGCAACTGTAAAGTGCGTAGAGCATGGTGACGATCGTGGATAAGCGCTATATAAAGGCCATTTATTATCATTATTATTATTATTATTATTATTATTATCGTTATTATTATTATCGTCATCATCATCATGCAAATAAGAGAAGATATACTTTATTAATCCCAAGAGGGAAATTTTCATGAATTGAAGTTTTGGCTTAGAGGAAAAAGAAGAACAATTGAAAGGTGGACAACAATCTAGATTGATAAAGTGTCAACAAGTTATCTTTTTTTGGTTTATAAGTTACAGTTTTAAAAAAGTATTTTCTGAAGAGTATTTTTTTCAAATTTTCTACAGGTGGCAATCAGGATGTATAAGGTATAAAAATCATTCACCAGCATGCCCTAAATGCCACACAAATCCCCAGAACACTGACCATCTGGTGTTGAACTGTTTAGAAACCAGACTGGAAGGAGGCTACGACACAATCAACAGATGTGACGAGGACTTCCAGGCCTGGATTGATGATAACGAACTTGAAGTGTAGCCAAACGATACTACTACTAGGGATAAAACAGCGTAAGGGTTTTCAAGTCTTGAGTATAATTGTTTTTCCACATCAGTCTTTCTTTAGAAGAGGTTCTCTTTCTGTTGAACTGCCATTGGCATTTATTGATAATCCCTCTGTTGCATTAGTTGTCTGTCCGTTTTTATGATTTTTTGAATCACTTGCCTCTCTATCGTTTACCTTTGCACTTTGGTCCTGAAAAGAAAGAGTGTAACATGTTACTTTCAAAAGTGACAATCTGACGACGTAAAAAAATCAAAATCAAATTCAATGCTTGTTGTATCTATATCTAATCTGGAGATTGAACCCTCAAAAATACAAAAAACATTGATGGGAGCATAGCAGCATTGTTCACTGATTATTCCGTTTGGCAGCACATATGCGCTGTATAAATTGACCTGGGCAAACGATGAGCTTCTTGTGCCAGAAAACCTCAATATATTTCAAAAATCTTTTTATCAGGAACCGAATTGAACTTCACTTATTGAAAAAAAAGGTTGTTTTTTTTACATGTTGCAACTTGGCAACCTGCTGTTTGCTTTCCTTGAGCCCTGTTTGATAATTTGTGGTCCTGGGTGAAACTCGGTCATCAGTGACAGTATTTGTAAGAGTGTTAGACCAGCATGCAGAATTACATCAATTGAATTCCCAAAGTTCAAAGTCAGAGTCAGAAAAACATCTCTATAGAAGAAGCAGTAATCTATTTTCTCCCCAGATGGTGATATTGAGTAAATGAATCTTCAGGGATATTGATGTCCATACTTCAAATTAAAGCTTTCCATAAAGGCACACTTCTACTTCCTCTTTACCATCAGACTTTTATAAAAATAAATACAATAATGACATTGATCCTATACCTTGCGATACCAGTATACAACCAGAAGGCAGACAAGAAATAAAATGACTCCACTCAGAGCAAAGAGGCTGCCTCTTATATAGGGCAACGCCCTCATCATCCTTTGGATTTGATCCCTGAACTGTGATAAATCCTTATCATCGATCGCTGACAGCTGTGAAACAAAAATAAACTAAATATATTGATGAAGTTAATATGATGTTAATATATAGATTTACTATTTATTATTTATCAATATACAGTATTCAAAATATAGTAATTATATTTTCTGCTGGTTGAAGTTCACCTGAGAAAACAATATAGGTTTACCTTTAATAGCTTCGAGATCAATTGCATTGAAAGAAACTTGCTTACAGAGTGACCCAGAGGTGGTAGAATAAAGAATAGACAGAAGCCGCAATGGGGCCCATGAGCCATGCCACCACCGCCATCCCATAAAAAGGTGGATTCGATTTCAAGATATAGCGAGTGGTGCCATTCCTGACTATGTCAAGTTGGTTTGCTGTTCATGGCAAGGCGTAGTTTAGAATTCTAAAATAGCAGCTAGTGTTGTAACTCTCAATGACGCATTCTACTTGTGAAAATAATATTCTCAACCTAAAGCACAATTTTCATTAATACTCAATATCTGGAGAGTTTGAACCTACAAAAAAACAAAAAAAAACATATATTGTATAACTCTTACAACATAACTTACCCCATCAATCCATATAATTGGAAGATATGAAAGTGGGAAATTCTCAAAGGGACTGAAAAAAATAATTAGAGAGGAAAAATTAAATTGCCTGTTATTGTCTCATAGTATGTGTGACATGATCCTTTCTCGTCTTCTCATCTATTTCAACATCTATAAAGAGCATCAAACTCCAAGAAATAAAAGATGTTGAAATATTCAACTGATGATATTTAGAGACTTGTTTGTGCCTCGCACTATCAAAGATTGGAACTTATTTCCCGAAGACTGCGTCAACTGCACCGGGCTTGAGCAATTCATGAAGACAATAGTAAAACATTCAGACTTTCACTTTGCCCGATTCCTTGATAATCACAATGCTCAGTAGTGGGCATATTTACAGACAGATTCAGATACCTACTTAGGCTAGTCATCCATCAACTGTGACCGAGATCTGATTTTGTTGGCTGACAAACATTTTGGATCTTGACTTTTTCATATTACCTTTACAACATAACAGAGGGGGTGTGACCCAGAGGTGATGTGACCCAGAGGGGATGTGACCCAGAGGGGATGTGACCCAGAGGGGATGTGACCCAGAGGGGATGTGACCCAGAGGGGATGTGACCGAGTCAATAAGACTTCTTTGATCAAATCCCACTTATGACAAAGTAATCAATTGCCACTGACTTCCAGTGAGGAAAACACTAACCCTAACCCTAACGCATAACCCTATCAAGTGAAGTGAAGGTGAATCACATGCAGTGCAGGACTCATTAATTTTTACATCATTGCCAATGATGACATAATAAAAACATCATAAACTAACGCAGTCTGAAACTGAGCTAATAAATAAATAACCACCTCAGACACAGACATTAGAAGTAAAAGCACAGCCAGAGTTGAGAGAAATAGAAAGTCACCCCTACCCCGCTTATGATCTTGATAGCCTGAGAGAACCATGAGACAATACTTACGCAAAATGTTTGAAGCTCTTTGTTTGTACATTTATCTGGTATCTCCTTCCACCCTCTATAGATACTCCAGTCAACTGAAAAAGAAAACAAATTGAATTGGAAGTCTGATTTGACAAAAGAATTGACAGATGACCACTGGTCAGTACAGGTAGAGGAAGGTGTAAGGACGTTGGCGTCGGTGGCCCAGTGTTTATGCTATTTGACTCAAGATGTCACAAATTCAAATCTTGGTTGAAACACAACTTCTCAAGCCTTGTGCGAATAGGGTTCAAAACAAAAATGATTTCAGTTGTCGGAATAGCAAGAATAACAACACACAGCCTCATAATTAGTTTTTAAATATTTTCAAAATTCTAGCTTTTCCAATTATCATGTAACAATGCTGGTACCGCTTATTGAAGCATATTTGACGAGTAAAAATCTTTTCCCTTTGACTGATCAAGAAGTCTGTGTGTGAGATAAAAGAATTAACGGGGCGTTGGTGGCCGAACAGTGAACATGATTTGGCGGTAGGTGTTCACACTTACGTTTATCGTAACTAGTGAATAGATGGGTGACCACCTACGATCTAAACCCATCAATGACAATATTTATACATAATGAAATGTATTGGCTCACCGGCCCTTGTGTCCTTGGGAAAGACACGGATTGAACACTTCAAATTGTACTCTTCCTCTCCCCATCTGTCTCCCTCCTCTCTTACTTGTCCTTACAGTTTTAAAGAGTAAATGCTCTTGATACTTTGTGTAAGTCATCTGAATTTGCCTATCTGGCCGGGCTGATCATCTGATCATGGCCAAAGTATATTTTGGCCACCCCAAAGTTGACAAAAACTGGCAAACCCAAATCGAAGTTGAAAGGAAATGGAATACCACACACTATGTTTCTTTTGGGCAACTCGAAGTAAAAACAGCTGGCAACCCCCAAATGGATTGAACTTGAGTGTAAAAATGTAAATGTAAATAGTGAATTTATATAGCGTTCAACTTCCACCCTGGAGTGCTCAGCGGCGCTTTACAATGTTATTATTATTATTATATCAACAAAGCATACATGATAAGGTTAAAAATAAAAAATACAATTCAAAACATTGAGTACAATTAAGGGCGAAAAATATACAATACAATCAGTAAAAGTTTCAAAAACATGACATCAGTCTATTGCGTTTACATCCTTACTCTGCCTTTTCTTACCCCATGAATGTTATAAAATGACTGATGTTTTTCTGGGTCAGGATTTAATCCCAGCACCAATTTCTGGTAATATGGATCTCCTCCAACAAAATGGGGCATAGACACATACAGGGGAGCACCTAGAAATGGAGGCACACACAAAAAAAAAGGCAAATATTATGAACCACAAGAACAGTTTATTAATGCTAGTTACATCTTTTATCTTCTGACCTTGGTACTACATCGTTTGCCATGTTCTATTATCATCATCATCATCATCATCATCATCATCATCATCATCATCATCATCATCATCCTGCATGGCCTTTTGGGGTCATCACATTCCCAAACGATATATTCCTCTATCTTGTGCATGTCATCCCGGTCCAACCTTTAATGCTTTCGTGTTTGAAATGATTTAACATCAACATTTAAACAATGAGGCTGAGAGGTGACACATTGCACTTGATCCATGCAAACAATGTGTGCTCGAATTTGGCTTTTGGCACTGCATTGCTATTGCTGTCCTTGATATACTTTGATTGCCTCCCTCGACTCAGGCCAGGTGTAGCATTTTGTGTACTAGCTCACAGTTGGGAAAGTAATGAGCAAATACACCATGTTCACTTCAACTTAAGGAAAGTGGGATAAGCACCTTATCTGTGGGCCAGAAACGCCTGCTGTGCCTGTGTTTATTTCTTAAAATTTAACAAGTCTTATTTTCAATATGACACCTTCAAATTTGTGACAGATGTCTATGTGGGCCAATTTACACTTCATACATCTTAAGTTATTTGTAGGCTATACACACTTTGAAAAAAAAAAAAGAAAAAAAAAAGTGAGTGATATTATATTATATTCTATTTAGCCATTATCTACCAAAAATGAAAAACTTTATCTGGTTCAAGGTCATGCTTAGAGCTGTTACAGAGGACCACCCTTAAAAAGGCCAGCTATGTAAAGCCTGTATCTTGTATTACTTGTGTTTCCTTTTGTTGGCCGAAGTCCTTTATACCACAAACCAGTGTATGGATCTAGCTACATGTCCAGCAACAGACAGTGCACAAACTCAAAAAGCATCTGCATGCAAGCTCATCATAATCATAGCCAAACCATTATGCAAGAGTTTGAAAATCTATTTTTTAAAGGAGGGGCTTAGCCCACTGAGGTAACGCATCTTTATTGGCCTATGCAACACAACATATATATGTTTGTTTGTTTGTTTATCGAATCCCCTTTATACCACAATAAGCAGTGTAGGGACCAGCCATATGTCAAGCTCT
>JARDUL010069235.1:0-11887 GCA_030265205.1 Dirona pellucida | reverse complement strand
CTACCACAACCATCCCAAACAACTAACCTACCACAACCATCCCAAACAACTAACCTACCACAACCATCCCAACCAACCAACCTACCACAACCATCCCAAACAACCAACCTACCACAACCATCCCAAACAACCAACCTAAACCATCCCAAACAACCAACCTGCCACAACCATCCCAAACAACAAACCAACCACAACCATCCCAAACAACTAACCTACCACAACCATCCCAAACAACCAACCTACCACAACCATCCCAACCAACTAACCTACCACCATCCCAAACAACCAACCGTCTAAACCAACTAACCTACCACAACCATCCCAACCAACCAACCTACCACAACCATCCCAAACAACTAACCTACCACAACCATCCCAAACAACTAACCTACCACAACCATCCCAACCAACCTACTACAACCATCCTTCCACAACCATCCCTAATAACTAACCTACCACAACCATCCCAACCAACTAACCTACCACAGCTATCCCAAACAACCAACCAACCAACCTGGTGTGAGCAGATCGTACAAAAGCCTTTGCCTGTCTTCTAATGACCAGTACAAGGACCGTAGACCAATGGTGATGACACGACAGGCCTCTGCTTTCATCAAGCTCTTCAGCTTCTCATCCACTTTCGCCAACGGCTCATCGGTCAAAAGCTTGAATATAAGGGATCTGCCAATGAATAGATCAACATTACAATAAAAACAATTTGCACTGCAGACATGGCATGAAATTAACTACTGCTAGAGAACAAAAAGTTCCAGTATTTTGACGCTGCATTTTTCTTTTTACAATAAGGGCCACTATTTAATGACAACCACAGGAATGATTTCAACGCCTTACCTTGCATTTCGTATATGCTGATCAGAGTTTTCATTATTGTCTTTGTAGCTGCTGAATTTGAAAATGAGCTGTGAAAGAAAGAAAAATTATTTTTAAAAAGAATGTATTATTATTGAAAAACAACTTAAATCTTCCCCCCAACCCCTCTTGCGTGTAAATTAAGAAACAGGTAGTTTCGTTAGCCTTCATCTCAAAACTAATGATAATGGTCTTAACAAGAGTCAGCAACCTTTACACATGTTTGAGCTGGATCATGTGTATATAAGTGTTAAATGGCATTCATAGAGCGCTTATTCACGATCATCACCATGCTCTATGCGCTTTACAGTAGCACATTTTCCCCTCCCGTAAAGCAAAAAAAACGCTCAACACTCAATATGCGACACGTAGCCTGTTAGGCGCGAACACATTTTTTTGGAAGGGACAACTCTGCTTACAACAGAGGAGACCTCCGAATTTAACGTCCGTCTCTGATAGGACGAGGTAAGCAGGGCAAAGCGTCTTACCTAAGGACACAAGCGCCCGTGAGCCAATACATTACATTATGTACAAATATTATCAATGACGAGTTTAGATTCTAGGCAGTCACCCGTCTATTCACTAGCCAAAATAGACGCTGCTTGTCAACACCAAATGTCGAGTCGTGTTCACTGTTTGGCCCCAGAGAATGAAGAATGGGCACTTCACCATTATAAATGCTTTAGATACGTGAATCACTTATCTATCATAGATAGAAAAAAATCCTAATTATTTGGGGGGGGTTTTTCTAGCCAGTCTGATCTTTTCAATAGGCAATGGGTTCCCTGCCCTTGCTTTACACTACACAAAATACAATTTCCTCACCTGCAAAACCACTAGGCATCCAATGATAGCCTGGCCACTTTGGTCGGCTACAGCCCTAGCTAAGATATCCATCACTCGATTTAGATGTTCAAAGTCAAGGGGGTTCCCGGTCGCCGCCGTCTCGCCCCTGGAGGCAGACTGTGAGACCAAGGGGTGCAACTCTCCTGTCATCTGGTGCAGACACATACTGCCCACGTTCTGTAGCAGCAAGGTGATCACAGTATTGATGGGAACTGAACTGGAGGCTGGACAACAACAAAAATGAAGTAACAAATTTATAACACTTAAATACTATGCACCAGCCAAGCCCAACACTATGCATGTATGTTTACCAAAAACAAGTGACAAAAGGTAATAGATTTGATAATGGTCTTCTAAAAAGAAAAATGTAAGAAATCCTAATGCAATATAAGGGTTATTTCTTATAACGTAAAAAGCGAGGGGAAAAAACCAAAAAACAATAGTAAATATAAATCTGCAGAGCAATTATAGTGCGTGATATATAAAATTATTTCTTGGGCCATTTTAAAAAAAGAATCTACAAAGCAAACAAAACTTTAAAAATTTGCAGAGCAACAAATCGTAATGACATCATAAACATATTATGTGCTTTAAAAAAAACATTTATTAAAAAATATGTCTCTTACCCTTGAGTTCATCTGATGCGACTGTATCAGTGATACCCAGTCTCTGGTGGACGTGATGGGGGGCCAGGTTCCCTGGGTTATGGAACAGATCCACATATTCACCACTAGACATCCACAGCAGGTTGTTGGCTACATCAAAGCAGGATCCTATGGAATAAAGACAAAAAAAAGAATAAATATAAAACAAAAAGAAGACAGGAATGTCAAAAAAGGTGTGAAAATTAATTTAATACAGTGTGTGTGTGTGTGAAAAATGTCAATCTTTATATCATCTACGAAAACAACTGACTCGTTTCAACTTTTATATTATCTGTGAAAACAGGTGACAACTGGGTTGAAAACTGGCGGCAATGACATTAGATCACAGAAGCTTCTGAAATCAAGACTTAAATTTCTATACTTGTGTGTAGTAGTTACGGAAAGTCTTACCAACACAAGTTGGCGGTGTTCCTCTTCCCATGGTGCTGGAGGTGGCGTCCACTAAGTCCACGCGGGCCGTGAAAAATCCAGTCTTCACATTGAAACACATGTTGCTGGCAAGAGCTGAAGAAGAACATAATAAATAGTCTTTAATACACGATGCAAATACTTTTGAATAATAATAATAAAATAATAAATTCCCTTTATTCATCCCAGGGGAAAATTTGTCTTTAGGGTCTATTCGGAGGGTAGACCGGAATAACCCAGACGTCAGCCAAAGTGCAGCGCCGCAAAGAGGGATCACGGTCTTGAGAAAAATACCAGTGCTTCCATCGGGATTTAACCCCATGAACTCCCGAACCAAAGGCGAGTGACTTAACCACTGCACCTCCTTATACTCATCAATCCTGGAAAAGCACACTATTAAAATTGGAATTAAACTTTCTACAACTAATTGGTATTCAATATTTTCTTTAACCTAGTTTGCATTGTTGTTATATCATGTTTTAATAATGAAAAAAAAAAGTTAAGCTTAAAATTCCCAAAGCTTGCTCTATTATTATTATTATTGGAAATAAGGTGATGAAATATGATTAAGATAAGGGTTTACTATTCTAATTTGCATCAAAGTTGAACATAAAATTTCATTATTTTTCCGTTCCTTCATGGAACAACAGGGAGGGCTAGAGATAAAATAATAAATAAAATAAATAAATTCCCTTTATTCATCCCAGGGGAAATTTGTCTTTAGGCTCTATTCCGAGGGTAGACCGGAATAACCCAGGTGACAGCCGCAGCGTAGCGCCGCAAAGTGGGATCAAGGTCTTGAGAAGAAAAAAACAGTGCTTCCACCAGGATTTGAACCCGCAACCTCCCAAACCAAAGGCGAGTGACTTGGCCACTGCACCACCGGCTCCCCGATTAATAACTGCCGACCATAACATGTCATGGCATATGAAATTGCAAAGCAAAAAAATTTTTTTACTGATCTAAATAAAACAGCTTACCACGCATTCCCTGAATCGAGCCCCCACCCCCAAACAAAGACCTGGCAGCAGCACCTGTGGACGTCCCAGCTGGCTGAGTCAGCATCACAAAATGGTTTCCATCACAGTAGATTGGTGTTTTGACCAAAGTCTTTAACAGTACACCACAACTTGTGCTTCCGACACCGGGAGCAGCTGAATGATAGAAAACAATTCATGTAACAAACATTTGTGAATAAACGGAGGCATCATGATGGATTTTGCTGGCAGGTTTTTACTTATCTTTATAGGATAATGAAATGTCATCAGAGAAAAAAATTCCCTTACCCGTAACATTGAAATGCAACATTTAAAAAATGTTTGTTTTCACAACGTTTCAACTAAAATATAAAAAATATGAAGTCATTAAAATTAAAACATTTGGAGCTACACCATTTTCACCTTTTTTTTTTTTTTTTGCATACCTCTTATTTGGATTTTTAGCTTCTGGCAGCCATCATTCCTTCATTTGATACTGACAATTCCATGAACCTGAGATCTGATTGTTTCCATCTTTTTTTTTTATAAGCCACTTGCATCGCAACTAACTGATAAACCCAAGATATTTGTTTCTTAACGTTAGATCACACCTATTATCAAATGAAAGAATTTCTTAATCCAATGACTATCATACTTCTTTCAATTAACTGAAACGATTTTTTTTGGTCTTCACACATTTATTTACATGGTGGGCTCATCACCTGCTCGTCTTTAATTCCTGATGTAGAGTCTTTCTAGCCATGTGTTAAGTGATGAGTGGTGTTAGTCCTCGTTATCATTTGGATTTAGTTCCATTTGTCATGAGTGCACCCCTCAGAGCTTGACATATTATGGCTGGCCCCTACACTGCTTTTTGCGTATAAAGGGGACTCAATAAATAACAACAAAACATTTATTTTACCTTCTTCTTTCCTGTTTGGAATGATAGCATCTGTTCCAGTGAAGGCCATCAAAGTGGCGGCACTGTTAGAGACTCTAAGTGGGCGTAAACGTGTAAGGAGAGCCTCATTCATGCCCCTCTGCGATATGTCTTCTTTCTTCTGTAGGGTGATCAATGGCTGGACGGGTATGACCTCCAGTGACTTCTGTTTCACAGATAAAGGAAGAAATTTTTTTTTTTTAATCATAACTTCAAACTAAAAAGAATATAATTCTACATATAATATTTGACAGTAAACTGTGTGTGCGTGTGTATAGAATATATATAATATCAATAACATTTGAAACAGATTTGATCAGGCTGTTGTTCTTTTTGTTTGTTTTTCTTTAAAATAAGCCATTTGGAAGCTGATAACCCCAAATCTGTCTACAAGCTCTCACTTCTAACCACTCACCTCAAGTGTAAAACTGGTGACGTTTACATTGATCCCCTTGGCCGTCTTATCACTCACAAGGACAGGACACCACAACCAGTAGAAGTAGATGCCGTCGCTGCAAAAGCTGACACTGGTCAGGGGCCCAGAGTGCGTCAAGGCAGGAGGCTTCACAATCGTCTTCAACGGCTGTAGGTATAGTTGAAGAAAAGAAAAGAAAATTAGATTCAACACCTTTGTTCGTAAAATCTACTTCCCAAATATGTAAAAGATAAATTAATTTTTTCTAAATTGCCATGGAAATTTGATTTTTTTACCTGTACAACGGTGTATCAAAACAAAATAGGACTATCAGTTCCAGGTGACATAAAGTAACAAGAAAACAAATGGGAGTAGGCAATCACTATTCTCATTCGACACCCTACACAAATCTATCCCCCACATCAGGTCGTGATAGGAAAATTTTCTTTTCAATTTAAAGGAGCATAAGTATATTAATTATATTAGTCTATATACTGTTTGTTAAGAGCATCAGTATCAATATTCTGAAAATATAATTTTGCTCATCGACATATTTTCATTCATACCCAAGTCAAGAGTGAAATGAGACGTGCAAAGATTGCGAAGCAGAAGTTTTCAAAAGCAGAGTGAAATTTGATAATCAAGATTATATCAGCAATGTTAACTGCATGCATTGTAAATGTTACCTGACGACAGAAAAAAAAAGAAGTCTTCCTTCAATCTAATACCTTATAATAAGTGGAAATTCACAGAGAAATAAATACCTGGAAAGTTACACTCTTCACTCATAACCACCAATCATATGTATAGAATGTTACCAGCAGGTAACCATCCTGACAATATGTTCGTAATATAACTATAAATTGTGAGGACAAGCCAATACTTTACCAGAAGAGAATTTCTGTCGATCAACTGTGCCAGATAGCCAGCATTACTTTCTAGATCATAGCTCTGCGGTCGGAACAACAGAGATTCTCCGGCATAGGTCATCCTTCCTGGGCCAATCTCAAAGTTTTTGCAATACACAAAGCCCCTGAAAAAAAAAAATTTTACTTAAACATAATGGTCTCAATCTCAATCCTTCTTGCAACCTAGCATAATCTGTTCCTTAAAGTCATTATCTGTGAGGAGGATGCATTCATTTAAACTATTTCATTGGTTATTATTGTTGATGTATGTTTCAATGATTTTAACCATAAACATGCTTTTGATGGTAACATTACAAAACTCATATGTTTCAATTCATCAAAGCCTTAAGCTAAGGAATAAAGCAAAACAACATAGGTATTAGTATTTACATTTCTACATTTGTTTATCCTAAATAATGGTCTTTAAAATGAAAATTTGAAAACATTTCTTAACTAGCATGTAAAAAAGGATTGATTAACCTAAGGAAAATGACACAGGTTTTCATTTCTTGCATTTAAAATTGAGCGGTCATAATAAAAATAATAATAAAAAAATAAATTCCCTTTATTCATCCCAGGGGGAAATTTGTCTTTAGGCTCTAAAAAGTGGAATCAAGGTCTTGAGATAAAAACCAGTGCTTCCATCGGGGTTTGAACCTGTGACCTCTCAAACCAAAGGCGAGTGACTTAGCCACTGCGCCACCGGCTCCCCATCGCAAGAACAATCTACATAAATCATAAATCAGGTCACACCTCGTTAACTTAATCATCATCCAGCATACCTCAGTGTGCCCCGACGTCCAGTTCCGAGCTTTGAGATTCCTCTCCCACAAGCATTTGTTGTGTAAAGAAAGCATCCATCTGTAGCAATACTTCTTCCGATGTCATGCTCTGGAAATTGGCAATTAAATATATACAATTTTTCCGATGCATTACACAAAAGATATCGATGGCTCAATTAAAAAATGTTTTACATTAGTTTCAGCTTCGTTAGTATTACAGTTTGGAATGGGTGTGTGAGTGAGGGGGGGCATTAAAACTGCAATGCCACCACTGAGCTTTCCTATTGTTAAACCAAATAATGAATCATATAATAAAAATAACCAAATCATTCACTAGTGTCATAAATCCTTGGCACATACATTATCATTATGTATAATTATAATACTAACGCACATCAGGAAACTTCGTTTTCAGATCAAACTCACCTAACACAAATAGTCCAGTATTTATCAAAATACATTATGACCCAAAAACAAACAGCTGCTGTAACCATACAACAAAAACCATCCCAATGATAAAGATAGATGAACATATTGTCCGCTAGCTTGAAATGAAATCATGTTGGTTAATTTACTGCCAAAACTGCATTCTCTATTGTATGCTGAAGTAAGGAAAGGAAGATAAAGATGAAATTGTTGCTTGTCTGACAACAACACACAATGCACTTCTTTTGATTTTCATAGCTTCACAACCTCAGGTTGTTGAGAAATTTCGCTTAAAAATCTGAAATATTCTAGTGGTGGAAATCCCACTCTTAATGTTCATGACAAGAATGAACAACATATAAACACAAATATCTCACAATGCCACAAAACAATGAAAGAATAGATACCCCAAAATTATAATGTTTGTTTATCGAGTTCCCTTTATACCGCAATAAAAGCAGTGTAGGGGCCAGCCATATGTCAAGTGCTGAAGGGTGCACATGACAAATGGAAGTAAATCCAAATGTCAATGAGGACTTACACCATTCATCACCTAACACATGGCTAAAAAGACTGCATCAGGAATTAAAGACGAGCAGGTGATGAGCCCACTGCGTCCAAAATTATTATTTTGTCTAAAATTAATAATAATAATAATATGATCTTTATTGTCCAAAAGGCAACTTTTGTTTAGTAGGACGGGAGAAGCAAAAAACAAAATGTAAACAGATGCCTAGACATTCCCTGTTCTTGTTAAACTTTTCACACAGCAGTTTGAACAAGAACAAACCTTTGTCTTTGTCACTGGTATCCTTAGTGTCTGCAGTACCACTTTCTGAAACTGCAGGCCCGAGCAGGTCATCCACACCCCAACTGAGACTGTACTTTGAGCCCTGGAAAGAAGAGATTTGGCCCTGGCCTCCCTCACAATCCAACAGAGAGGCAAGAACATTGCCGACAGGCAGTGGGGGTAATTCTTGGAGTTGCTGCAGGAGGTGGACAGCATGGATGAATGTTTTCACAAAGCCCCTGTAGGAAAAAAAAAAAGAATATTCTAAAATCTCTTTGGAAAAAAAAGATAGCAATTCCATCTTAGGACCAGAGCTATGATTGTCCATTCTTTATATTACAATGATTGATCTAACGGTGACTTTGGCATCGGCGGCCAAATGCTATTCATGCTGAAGCCGTTGTCAGCGAGTCGAGCAGCGATGCTGGTATTTGTATGAGAGTGAGAGTCCCCATGTGAAAATGATATCCTTTTATAAAACCGAGTTTGCCTCTGCCCAGCTCATCATTCCCATGAAGTACAGCCAATTGTTGAGTTGGATGGTGAAGAATCACTGATGGATTCTTTGGGGACAAAATGCCCTTTCTAAGTGAGTAACAAGTAAGTTACAAACATGATATGATGAGATCTTGAAGTGGCAAAATGTAAGTGTACAGATGCACCATAGCATAGAGGCAGCTTGTGTTTCCCAGGAGTTGTTATAGTGGAAAGCTTGGGAAGCACTGGTATAGAAATAGAATCTAAATCTAGTTTAGATTCCAATTCTTCTGACAAAAATAAAATTGTTTATATAATAATCAAAGCAAATTACAACCTTTAAAAAGGGTTGTAACAAAAAATTGTCAGATTTTAAGAGGTGAAAGACAAACTACTTGCAATATAAGCATTATATATATATATGCTTCTTGATTCTTAGTAATAGTCATTGGCAAAGCATGATGGGGACTTTTTTAATTTGTTCGGCTTGAGCAGATAAAAAACAATGATTATATATTATATATATTCTAAATAAGAGCACACACAGTGTAACATATAAAGTCACCACAATAATAAACCCTGCAAAATCGTTAAATGAATTACACTAAAATAGTACAGAAATCAACCCCGGTTTGGCTAGACATTTCCGATGACCATCACATCTTGATGGTGACCGTAGTCCTCCTGTGTAAACTGTAATTTATCATAATTGACACACTCACCTAATTCCATTTCATTGTCATATATAGGTAGGATTTTCAGTGGATTAAAGTTAAAGCATGATTTGAAAGGGAATATAAACAAACGCTGCTCAATGCATTTTGTGCTAGCTCATGATCCATTTGAAATTGAAGCCACTTTTTTATTCTCTCAAACATCTGTGCCATCCATTAATAATATCATGTATATGATGTATTACATGATGATATTATTCATTAAAATAATTACATAACATTAAAAACATCAGTTTTTCGCATTAAAATCACTATTTTATTTTATTTTTTTATTTTCCATGAAAAAGTTAATGAGTGAAGGAATGGAATATTCAATTCAAGGAAATACGCATAATTCATAGCATCCATCTAGTTCATGCAATTCATGAGCTCCTACACTTTTGAGTATCACGACCACCTGATTCATCTGGGGTACTGAGTAAAGACGTAATATAAATATATATGTAATCTGTGTATTTGTCTGCAATGTCCATAACGATGTACTCGATTACAAGAGTATCAGCATGGTAACCTAAACAAAATAAAGTCAGTTGTATGTGGTTGCCTACAAGTTGGAGTAGTCACTTACTTGTTTTGTACTCTCTCTTTACGTTTATAATTGAAGAGCGTTTATTTGTATATTATATAAATCATAGTACTAATTTGAACCAGGGCAAAGTCCATAACTTAAATTTTTTTGGTATAAAAGTATTTAAGAGGTCTTCTCTGCAATAAAAGAAATGAAGCTTTATTTTATCTACAGCAATGATGTAACAATCCAACACGTATTGCGGAATTTGTGGAATCATTGGGGGTTTTCACAAAGCCAAGAATATAAAAAGAAAAGGTTTTTGAAGTTTTTCTCAATTCTATAAAATTAAAATGTGACTTAGTCACGGAGGTATTGTTCTCCCATCTTCAATTGTATTGTTACGGGTAGCTAAAAATAAGACGACTATAGTTGTCAGTGGCACGATAAGTGTTAAAATTCAAGGTACTGAAGTGCGTAAAATTAAAATGAATTGCTGGAAAAAGTCAAAGTGAAAAACAGT
Organism: Dirona pellucida; assembly: GCA_030265205.1. Classification (NCBI taxonomy): domain Eukaryota; kingdom Metazoa; phylum Mollusca; class Gastropoda; order Nudibranchia; family Dironidae; genus Dirona; species Dirona pellucida. Next base: position 1,618 of record JARDUL010069235.1, on the reverse strand, counting down.
GACAAAAACTTACCTTGCACAAGCAAGAGCAACTAATGCAGCTGCTGCATTTTCTTGATGTTGTTTGTCCTTTGTTTCTGTACACCAGTTATTTTTTTCTCCAAGCCAACCACATAAAAGGGATTCAAGGCCAATCAAACAATCACTTGGCTCTTTAGCTAAACTCAATGGAGGACAATCTTTCAGACAGGCAAGAATAACTCCTGATGTTACAGCACTAAGTTCAGGATCAGTTTTACTCTGAGACTGTAGCAGAGGCAAAATCAATAAAAGACTTATTCGAGTTGAAAATGAAGCTTGATCTGAGTCTTTGATCAATCCTTGCTTTTTCAGCAAAGCAATGGCATCATCTTGTTGGCTACTTTCTCTTTCTCCTTGTTCATCTTGACCTAAAGATTTCCGAGCTCTCCATAGACCCTTGAGCGCATTTAATCTATACTCCTGAAGTGTATTGAAAGCATTATTTCGGGTACCACACAGTTCAACAAGCTTCGCACTTAATTCCTCTGGGACTTTGGTGTCAAATGAAACAACTTCATTCTCTTTTGAACCACAGTTTTCAACACCTCCAGGCAATTCAACAAGATCTGTTACACGAAGTAAACCATCATGCAGAAACAGTGTTTCCTCAGTAACTGACAACCATTGGGAGCATTCTACGTTTGATGCAGCCATGGCTAGAAGAAATGTTTAACTTTCCTAGGGCATAATTGAAATGTTATGACTTGGTTTTCCCACAATGAAAATGAAGACAGATAATCGGTCTCATTCTAAGGACGATGATAAAAACAGCAGAATAGCAATGTTATTATCGTAATCCATTTCTGAAAGATATTTTTAGCGTCTGAAGCGACTTCCGAAGACAACCAATGACAAACAAGTCAGTTTGATCAACTTCCGTTCAGTCGGGTTGAGACATATTTTCATTGGGTTTTCTTTGAATTAACGGGATTTAATGTATGATTAAAACAAAATGATATCTTATGATCGGAGGAGTATTGCTAAGCCATCAATTATCATCGAAAGGCGCTATAATGTCATTCCACATTTGAGAAAATTGTTATTTTGTGTAATATTCCAAGAAGTAATTACTATCACGTGACAAAGTGGCAAAATCTTTTATTAGAATGAACTTGACTAAAAGGGTTATAGGTCACGAGGTCACATCAGTTCACAGTCAGAATACATGCACTGTACCCAAGGAGTTTAGAACGTTCTTGACTACCACATCCTTCTATGATATAGAAGGATGTGACTGTACACTGAGGAATGAGGGCTGCCAAAAGCTAAAATTCCAAATAGAAGGTATGAAAAAAACAAGGGAAAATGGTATGGCTTCAAATCATAGACATGTAACAGAACAAATAACGTTTCGGGTCTCCCCTTCTTCAGCAAACAAACGTACTACAAAAAACACAAAACACAAATGAACGATAGCTCAAAAATTCACAGAATATACTGTACATCAGTTTCCTGACAGCTCCTTTTTTTCAAAATCTATCGTGATAATTAATGGCATTTATATAGCGCATATCCACGAGGTCACCATGCTCTAAGCGCTTTACAGTAGCACATTTACCTCGAGGTAAGCAACGGAACACTCAATACGCCACACGCT
>JARDUL010069124.1:0-11889 GCA_030265205.1 Dirona pellucida | reverse complement strand
ATCTATGTCTATATATATATATATCTATACATTCCAACTGAGGTGAGTGTCAGAAACAAAAACATCCATGCAACAAAGGAAAAAACATCAGAAGTTCAAAGAGACCTTATCAACTTTGGATTTTGCTTTGAAGTCTCTGATGTCACTTCTGATCTGATGAACAATTTCTTCCAACGAACCAGTAAGGGTGTTATCTGCACGATCCATTTGATTGGCGGCGATGAAGTCGTGAATGTAGACGGACGGTCTTGGCTTCAATTTGGAGAGTTCTGGATACAACTGGCGTTGAAGGTCATAGTCCAACACTTTAGCTCGCTTCATGGCTTCCCCGATATTCATTGCAGAAATGTCCCATCCTATAAATTGAAAATGTTATGGGATAGTGAGGCATCTGACAACAAGAAAACATTGCCAGTACATCACATTATACTTTTGTACATGTGGTGAATTTTCAATAAGAGTGAGCAAACTACAGAAAAACATATTTGTCTGCCATGTGCTTATTTCAAGTTTGAGGAATGCTAAAAAGATACTGATACAGCTTTCAAGTGTAGCTAGAGGTTGTACCATTCTTTTTTTTCTTTCTGTTCCTTTTGTTTGCAAGGATTGTCAGTTTATGTAGCCCTTATTGTTTAGGTTTACCACAAGATCCCATGCATTGAATGCACTTTTTTTATATCTCTGCATTAGATCTCGGTCAAAGAGAAAATTTTATTTAAATTGTCCATTGTTATCCATAATTTTCAAGTGCTCACACCAAATACTACCAGATCACCTCTTTGAGTTGATTCAAGTATACCTTCAAGTTCGTTTCCTTTGGCCTATGAATAATTATTACTTCTAGTAATACCTAAACATAAATTGTCTGTGTGAAAAATATTTCTCAGAAGGTGGTCCCAAAATCTGCTAATGTTTTTATGACATATGACAAGTAATGTTTTGCTATATTGTAGTGCTGAGCACTTAAGAGCACTTCGTAAATTTGTGTGCTATGTAATTTAATTTCAATCAGATTTGTTTTCATTTTTTATTTTCTCATTGATAAATGGCACAATTATGTTTCTATCCATAGTTTTTGTAAAATACTTTTTCTTGAGTTAGGGGTAATATCTCACAGCCTGACCAAAAGCTTTATACTTTTTTTGTTGTTGGAATAAATGAAATTGTCTAGTACAGTCAACTTTCTTACCATCAAAAACAATATCATTGGCCTCCACCATAGGGAGCAGCTTTTTCATGGGGACGTAGACTTCGCCATCATGACTGCGTCCTAAAGACACAGTGCTGGCTTGTGTTAGCGATCCGTAGTAATTAGATGTTTGGATCCCTTCTTTTGTATTCCAACACATTCCCATCTTGTTTGCTAGGACTGCAGCAGTGACTGTTGTACCATTATTGCCACCCCATCCGACAATCATCACGCCCAACTTGGGCACTTGACGTTGTGTACGGAAGACAAATTTCGTTGTTTCAGGTGTTGCAATCAAACAATTCCCTTCCTTTCTAACACTGGTTGTTTGATATTCATACTGACTCTCAATAAAGTCTTCGGTGTACTTGACTTTTGGGCTTTTGACATAGAGGCTGGCCATTGTGAATAGGATTTATCAATATTTGGTTTTCTTGAGGTTCAACTTTAAAGTTAATTTAAATCTGAGAAATCTGAAAAGAAAAGAAGGTAAAAGCACATTTATTGATGAGGTAATAACTCAAAATCCTACACCAAGACACATAGCATGTGAGGTCCCCTATAGTGTTCCTAACCCAAAAAGAATGTACTACTTTATATCATTTCTGTGCGATGTAAAAAATTCAGTGAGGAGACTAAAAAGCATCCCCAACTATATACTGCAAAAAACTGTAGCACTAGACATGTGTGACTTTCAATTATGTATACATATGATCAAATTTGATTAAAATTAAATTCTCTGTAAATTTCGCTACCAATAACTCCAGCATGACATCTTTTTTAACATACACGATGATGGTGATTCATATATTATGATCTACACAACAAAAAGCTATTCCCTACTTCAATAGTGGAAATCGGTTAGTTTGAAAACCCAAAAGGCATTCTATTTTCTTAGATAACTGAAATATGCCACAAAGCAATGAAATTTACCAGTCTAAAGGACATCAAAGTTGAACGCAAAATTAATTGTCCTTCCCATATACTACTGTCAAATTGTGGGGAAAACAATCTAAATTAACTTGTCCTATGAGAAAATTAAAAATCGAGAAATGGTGAATTATTCATTTTAAACTTAAGTGAAAATCAAGAGAGGAGTCCATCAGGGTTGTGTCTTATCACATTCATTTTTCAATCTCTATACTGAATTTATTTACAGAGAAATTGAAGATACCCCTAAAGTTGAAAGAAACTTAATAAATAACTTACCCTATGCAGATGATTCAGTAATTTTGTCAGAAAATAAAGATCTCCAATATTTAGTATGAATTGTCAAGGAGGAAAGCAAGAAATACGATCTTTTAATGAATGTAAATTTTTAAAGGCTATGGTCATTTCCCACAAAGGACACACACCACAGATTGACATAAAGATAAGACAAGAACTTCGTTTACCTTGTTCAGCTGTTCATAGAGGATGAAAGGAGTGAAGGAGAAATATAGAGAAGATTTGTAATCTTAATAAGTGGAGAAATCTTCTATCCAGACAAATTATGTTTGCGCAAAAGCTTCATCTGGTCCATGCTTCTATATATATTGCTGCGAGACTTGGGACGCTAACTGCAAGCCTTAAAAAATGAATCAATGCTTTTAAGATGTGACTATATAGCAGGATTGTCAAAGTGCCATTGAAAGAATTTTGAGCAACATAGAGGTTTTAGAAGAACACAGCCTCGCTGTAACAGAACTTATTAACTCCATCAAAAGAAAACTTGTTTATTAAGGCCATACAAGAAGACATGAATAACACTCTTCAAAAAATTATCCTTGAAGGAAAAGTGCTTGAGAAGCATGACAGAGGCCTGAGAAGAAAGAGAGACAAAATGATACTACGGACATGGCTAGGTTCAAATATCTGTTTAATGGTATAAAATAGATACATCACTCATCTCACTTGATATCATTTTTATTCCACTCTTTTTTATCAAACATTTGTATATCAATCACAATCTTCATCAAAACTAACGGAATAAAAATGATATCTAATGTCGCATACAGTGACTATAGTAGACCTCTATCTACATCATACATCAATATCCCTAGGTTCCTACTTACCTTTGATCATGTAACCCATTCTGATAAAATTGTGTAACAGTAAAAAGGCTGGGTGATGACAAATACACCGGAATGTTTGAAAATTATTCATCGCTCAAATCAAATTGTGGTCCTTATCCCTCTATCAGTATCAGTTGTGATTGTAATGAAATAGAGAGAGCTGAATGAATGCCATCTAACATACTAGACTAGGTCTACTATTTTGTTGAACAAAATGATGATATATCAATAATTATGGTAATAACAATAGGCCTAATAAATATCTAGGAAAGTTTTTTTGTTATCTGTACCCTTTAAACTTTTTTAGTACTGTGAGAATATATGTGTAGGGCTGAGAGTGAGAGTTCTGTATCTGGCCTCGAACAGTACAAGGCAGATGGTGGCATCGATATATCATAATATATGTGCAGCCACAGATAAGATTTACGTCGTTGCCAGGCCAGTACACATGGCCCAACCAAGAGCTGTAAAATGTGATCAAGATTTCAAAACCAAACAGGGGATCAGCCCACTGTTAATAAATAAATATAAACAACAACATGATGACATTGAATATTGTCTGTCACTGTCACGTCACTGTCATGTCATTGTCATTGTGCCTGTGCCTCAGGTGTAGACTAGAAGCTGGGAATTTTACACGAGGCAAATTAGTCAAGTTGAGCATATAGTATATTGAGCTTTAGACTAATAAAATGTATTTACAAGTTTGTCTTTAAAAGTTGTTGACAACATGAGCATGGACTTCATTTTCATGTCAATTTTTGTCACAATGCTGTCAACCGGCAATATGCAAATTGCAAATTATTATAGCGTGCGGACAACAATTTAAAAAACATACTTTGAATAATGATCAATCAGACCGTACGATGGGAGTTATAAATTCATTTGAATCAAACTAGGTTTTCGTACATTTTATCGCAACATTTGAACAAAACACCACAAGAGTTCCAATCTTACAAGTGAGAATGTGATTTGAATATGCCAAATTTTATATATTTCGTCTGCTATGAATCGAACAAAGGTCAAAATGGTTCCGAATCTTTTTTGTGCAAAACAGCCCACATACTCATCTTGAACCGGGCGCACACACTGTTAAGTATAATATTTGAAGATCACAGTCAATATTACGATTTCCATTTTATAATGCAAGTTAATTACTCACATGATAAAACGTATCTTACGGCAGGAATGGGTTATGTAGTTAGTGGCCAATCACACGAACTTTTATCAACGCTGTCCTCCGAATTTTCGAGAACTCAATTAGCGGCCAGAACCGCTTCACGCCGAACACAGAACACGTATGCATAACGGAGAAGCATAAGCAATTCTATTTATAGAACGTGTATCACCCGAGGCTATCACTATCACCCGATGGAATCACCGAAATCACCACAAAGCCGCAAAATGAATGCCCTCGCTTTTTTCCGCTCTCGTCTCTGTGACTGATGTTGTTTGCTATGATGTGGATAAAATATTTGTCACATGAGAATAATATTATTTCCCCACATTGCCACGATAACATAATTATGAACAAGCTAAGAGGCATTCATGTACAAATATATAGGACCTTTGATAAAATTAAAAATAGTTAGCACTAAGTAGCCCAATCGTGAGACTGGATAGTCCGGCTTCTACTTCGAGCTAATTTTATTCGTTTTATTTCCGCACTCGCGGTTGATCAGTTTAATTTCAAAACAAGACAGGCGAAATTATTGTAAGTCCCGCTCATAATTATAATTTAGATTGTAGATGAACGGAGACAGGCTGGTTATGGATGAAGAAGCTTTGATTGCGCTCAGGGTACAGCCTGAATCAGGCATCCCTATGAACAATAAATTTCAGATGCGGTTTATTTCAGAAAAAAGGGAATGTTTTAACAATCTCTTCCAAAGTCGTTGTTGTCACCCCGTCCACTGGTCACGTGGTGCGCGACAGTGCCAGCCAAGGAGTTCTAACGTTCTTGGTGCCAGCCCAACTTTACGAGTACAACCAGTTCCCTTGACGTAGGCGGAGTTGCGTTGGCAGGCATGGGTTCGATTCCCCCGGTCGACAGAAATCTTTTTTTCTATTTTCTGTTCTTGTCTCTCACTGGCACTGTTGTTACATTATCTCACTATCAGTCTGTCTACTATACCATTCAGTGCCCGCTCCCTCTTCATTTATTGGCTTACTAAAGACACATAATATTATGACATACTCAGTCAGTGGCGGCTCTTGGATGTTTCAAGTGGGTGGGCAAGCCACCACGTCCCATTCACACATTGATACCATACACCACAACGCATGATCGAGAGTCTCCGATCAGACAAAATGATAATGGCAACTTCTAAATGTAGGCTTGTGGAAGTACATTATCATCAAAAATATGTCATCATCATCATCATCATCATCATCATCACCATCATCATCATCATCATCATCATCATCATTATCATCATCATCATCATCATCATTATCATCATCATCATCATCATCATCACCATCATCATCATCATTATCATCATCATCATCATCATCATCACCATCATCATCATCATCATCATCACCACCACCACCACCGCCACCACCATCATCATCATTACCGTAACTTACTCGATTCTTTCTGCCTGACAGTAAGATCAATGTTTGACTTTTCTCCAATTGAAGAGTTCCTCGACTCCACCATTTTCCCTCCCACCTACACGATTACTCAGCTAATCCGATTGCCCGCATAAACAGGTCCTTCCTTGTGACGTAGGTTACAACCATCACTGCCACCCCCCCCCCCCCCCTCCACTGATCAAACTATCCGTTATAGGTACCTCAGTAATTGTTGTCATCCCCTCGGAATTAATACAACCAGTCCATAATGAGATGCATTGGGAGCAGCCACACTTTAAGTTGATGCACCCTTGGGAAAATACGTTTTTCGATTTTAGATAGATGAGTCCTACTCTATCAGGAGACTCCAGTGATAAAGATTATCTCTGACGACAAGATCACAGGTTGATTGACTGAATCGTGTTGCTGACGGGTCAATTATGCCGATAGTTGCGTGCAGGCGTGTATGTTCCGACCCCACTGTTGTCAATACCATTTTCTATTTCTGTTCTTATGTAAGATTCTCAATGTTGCTGGTTCTCCATTTTTTTTTCTCTGCCCCTAGCTGAGTACTCATTCACACCCGAGTGAGGGAAAAATGTGTAAAGAACATTTCCCAGGTACTCAACATCGGAATCTGAAGCTTCTGCCGCATTCGAACACTGGATTTCACGGTTTGGTGGCCGGCCGGCAGCCATGCTGCTGACCACTTGGCCACCGACGTCAATGCAATGGCTCCGTACAGTATGCAGGACTAATCAGAAGAATAAACAGGGGGGGGGGGAGGGGGGGGGGACGCGTCCATGGGGACTAGGCGTCCAGTCGCTTGCTGTGGAACGTGTGATCGACTTTGCCAAAGACATAAATATACAAAATGTAGCAGAAATGATACAGGGCTGTCATTACCAGGGCTTGTCATATTCCTGTCATCCTGTTCGGGGAGTCGGGGCGATTCATCAAAAACAGCCAAATTATTTTCTCTCCCTGCCAAATTGATATTCTGGTAGCAATAATTACTCTGTCACACATGTCCAGCATACGAAATGAGAGAGGGTGGGGGTGTGGGGTGGGGGTGTGGAGAGATTTGGGAGTGGGTGGGGGATGAGGAGATTGAGAGAGAGAGAGAGAGAGAGAGAGAGGGGGGGGGGGACGGAAAGAGAGAGAGAAAGAAAGAGATAGAGAAATAGAGAGAGCAAGAAATGGAGAAAAATAGAGTCAAAGACAGAGAAAGAGAGAGAGAGAGAGAGAGAGAGAGAGAGAGAGAGAGAGAGGGGGGGGGGAGGGGGGGGGAGAGAGAAAGACAAAGAGAGAAAGTACAAGAGAGAAAAAGAGAGGGAGAGAGACAGAGAGTAAGAGATAATATGGAGAGATGTCGTCGATGTCGTTGATGTCGTTGTTGATGTCGTTGTTGTTGTTGTTGTTGTTGTTATAGTTGTTGTTTCCTTTCAGATACCGTCGGGGTAGGACCAATTTCTCGCCACCTAAATGACCCACCCGGTCACCTTGTTGATTTGGTCAGAGGCTGCCAGACCGATTTATTCAATCACGCCAAAAAGAGACGAGTGGAGAATGGAGTAACAGATAAACTGATAATAATAATTGATTGAAGAATATTTTATCTAAGAAGACACAGTGAAGCCAATAACGGTGGGTAAAGGGGGAATGCAATGAACATGGTGGAGGGTCCTGAGAGACAGAAGCCTCCAACGGAATCCCCCTTTGTATCCAGCAATTTACTGGTGGGTGTGTTACTGTCGGTTCATTTGGCACACTCGTATAATATTGTTTGGCGGGTTTTTGGCGGGTTTGGTATTATCCTGTTATAATCTGGTTACTTGATGGCTCGTGTTGTAAACTCATCAATTTAGCTGTAGGGGTATTTTTCTATTGCGGGGGAGGGGTGGAGCGGTTGTTCTTTTTCTCTTTTGTTTGTTTGTTTTGTTTTGTTTTTCATTATTTTATTAAATTTTGTTGTTGTTTTGGTCTGTTTTTGTTTTTTGCTTTGTTTAATTTTTTTCGGGGGGGGGGGGAGGGATGAGGGGATGGATGGGGGGGGGGAGGGTTGATAGAGGGATACAAAACGAATCCCCCCCCCCTATATTAATCCCATTGTCATGAACCTCCAGGGATATAGTGATGGGACACGACTCCGGACATGACCAGGACACCAGTCAACATGGCACCAGCAGCTGGACTTAGTTCGTCAGACAGTGGTGATTAATTCAAACCGACCAAAAACGGTAAGCCGTGCGCATTTTACAGTATACATCCTTTTCAAGATGCAAGTGCCACGTTGTCTGGTGTCTTGACCCGTGTGGAGTGGTGTGTCCCGTCACTGTAATTAGGCGGTGGTCTAAGGTTGCGAAATAACCATTATAGAGAGCGTAAATAAATAAATAAAAACTTGCTTTGTGACGGTTTGAAACAAAGCAGTGCCATTCTGCTACCCCTTGATGGAAGTTATTCAGAATTGCTCTATACAAAATCGCAAATTGTATTCTTTAATTCCATGTTTTGTTTGAAATTCTAATTGCTTTGGTTTTTTAAATTATGATCATTTGAAATCCCAACACTTTTTTTGAAACACCCGGTATATATATATACATTATGCAAGAAGCTAATGCAAACTAGGGTGAAAAAGGGTGCAGCTCAAAGTGTAAAACAAGTAGAAAATCAAAGATCGTTTCGGGTTTCCCCTTCATCAGTATAAACGCACAGAAAACATAGAACATACGACACCAGTCGATGATCTCAAGCTGATAGTATCATAATATCAGAGCGGTGTCGACGGTTCGATGCCCAAAGGCCAATCTTTGTTTTGTTACGTGTTATAGACTTTGAGCTACACCATTGTCACCTTCTAAAGAAATAGATATAGATCTATTTACATCTTACTATTTGTCAATACCTTGTTTGGCTTGTTTTTTCTTAGCTCAATTCATCAAGAAAGCAAGATTCAGGTGTAGGCAAAGAATGTGAACGAGAAGCAGAAAAGAAAATGAAGATGTAAAAATGATGAAGTTTTGGACTAGATCAACTTCATCCCCCACCACCCACACACCCCCACCCACCCACCAACCCACACACACACACCCCCCACCCACACACACACACACCCCACCCACACCCACCCACCCAAATCGTTGCCGTATCCTCCATAGACATTTTCCATGTGTTACCTGTAATATTACGATATAAGATTTCTGCTTTCCGTTAGTATACAAACAAAACACCACACACATACTCCTCACAGAGACACATTTGCAATTACACACACACACACACACACACACACACAAACACACACACACACACACACACACACACACAGACACACAAGTCACGAGTTATTTGGACAAGCTTTACAAATGAAATGTACACTGCAAACTGACACCAGCCATTCATTCCTGCCTTTCCAGTGGATTAAAATAAATGGGGGAAATTCCTTTCTTATTCAATGACCTAAAACACTCACAAAATTACTAAGCCTCTTTTTCGCCGCGGGGTCTAAGACTGGCAAAACGAAAACACTGGGGATTCTCTAACATTGCGTCAAGGGACGCAACTAGCGACCATCTTCTATTTGGCAAGGGAGGAAACCCCTACTCAGGTTCTGTAACTCTGTTGATGGGGAAGATAACTCAAAACTCCCCCTGTTTTTACCTGCCTGCCAAGCACACATGTTATGACATTGACATTGAGTGGCTGGCAAGTTCCGTCAGAGTTTGTTGTAATGAGTGTGCTTTTATTTTCCTTGGTGGCCAAACTATTTGTATGGGGACTTTGCACTTCCATGCAAAAGTAAAGACGTTGGGCTGTGTGTGTACACAGACGTTGTTACGGTAACTGAGGAATGAGGGTAGACGTTGGGCTGTGTGTGTACACAGACGTTGTTACGGTAACTGAGGAATGAGGGTAGACGTTGGGCTGTGTACACAGACGTTGTTACGGTAACTGAGGAATGAGGGCTGCCTGAAGCTAAAAATCCAAAATAGAAAGTATGAAAAAACAAGGGAAAATGGTATAGCTTCAAATTATAGACATGTAACAGAACAAAGAACGTTTCGGGTCTCCCCTTCATCAGCAAAACATACGTACATTAGTTTTTTGTGTTTTTTTGTAGTACTTTTGTTTGCTGATGAAGGGGAGACCCTTCCATACGGTAACTGATAAGACAATTTGACACTGACTGACTCCCTACCTTTACGTCAAATTCTGAGTATAGTTCAATATTGAATAACGTGTAATAACATAGTGCCAAGATGTGCTAACAGTTTACGTACGTGCGCACTTTGGAATTTATCTTTGGTAAAATGTCCACCGTTTCTATAAAAGCTGTTGAGGCTACAATGCCATGGTGCCAGGTCCTGATATGAGTAATATATTGAACAGTGTATTGCTTATTGTACTAGACAAAGTTTATTGGCGCAGTGGGCTGAACCCCTGCTTGCCTTAATATCTTGATCCATAGATTTTCCTACTCTGTATCAGGCCATGTGTATTAGTGGGGCACAGACTTGCACGTAACCTCGATACAATTTGTATCTGGGTCAGCACAGGCGGGGTGGGCGGGGTGGTTTATCTTTAGGGTCCATTCCGAGGGTTGACCGGAATAACCAAGGCAGCACCGCAAGGTGGGATAAAAGTCTTGAGAACAAAAAAACTCAGTGCTTCCACCGGAATTCGAAGCCGTGACCTCTCGAACTAAAGGCGAGTGATTTAACCACTGCGCCACCGACTCCCGCCCCCCCCCCCTTTTTAAAACAAGAAAACAAGAATAAGAATAAGGTGGGAGTGGTGAGCGCATCATGACAACATGCTGTCAATACATTTCTCTGTCCACACGTAAAATAAGCGAATAAGTACAGCTTCAGTAAAATATATAACGCGAAACAAAAAAACCACGACGTTTCGACCGTAGGCCTTCGTCAGGCAACAAATTAATACAACGAAAAAATACCACGAGGAGGTCACATTACAAAAAATGATGACCCAAATGAGAGTGGTGGGTTTAGACTGTTAGTAGAATGTCGTATGTGGGTGACTACCGGAAACAAAATGATAAAATAAGAAAACAGTCGGTTGTTCATTGATACGCGAGTCCCGAGAGGAAAACATGGGACTAATGTGCTACTACTGTAAAGCGCGTACAGCATGGCGATTATCGTGAATAAGCGCGAGATATAAATGTATTCCTACATTTATTATATAATTAAATAGTCTTTCCCAAGACATCAACGTCTTGTCTAGCGTTGACAGAATTCGAACAAGCAGATCTCACGAAATCCGGAAGCCTGGTCGCTTTTATTCGGCCACCTACGCCAAAGGGTGGCTGTGGCATGACTCAGAAGTAATACGTTGGTTTGCGGTTCGCGGAAAGGCGGTGTTGCCTTGGTTCGATTCCCCTGGTCAACGAAAATCTTTTTTTCTCCTTCTATTCTTGTTCTTGTCTCTCATCACTGGCTCTGTATGTAATATGATCCTACTATTGTTGTAAGCAGCGTTTGTCCTTGTCAAAAAATTGTATTCGCGCCTAACAGGCAGCGTGTTGCGTATTAAGTGTTGAGTGTTCCGTTGCTTACCTTGAGGTAAATGTGCTACCTACTGTAAAGCGCTTAGAGCATGGTGATGATCGTGGATAAGCACTATGTAAATACCATTTATTATTTATATTACTATCATTCTGCCCACGTCAGGACACAGGACCAAGTCGACTGCACATCTTTTAAACTAATAATCAATTATTTTTTTTTGCTGAATCTCATTTGATCCCCGGCTGTTGACTAATCCAGATTCTCCATCACAGAAATGTCACGTGTTGGCCATGGTGTCGGATTAAACTCATTAGATAGAATCTGAAAACTCAATGATGTGTGGTATTCTATTCTTCATTATAGTAATTAGCTTTTTGATTCCATTTTCCTTTATATCATTTTTTTTTTTTTTTGCATTTGTACTATGTGACGACATCATTAGCGTCATCAATACTGGAAGAAGAAGAAGAAGAAGAAGAAGAAGAAGAAGAAGAAGAAGAAGAAGAAGAAGAAGAAGAAGAAGACGAAGAAG
>JARDUL010069013.1:0-11889 GCA_030265205.1 Dirona pellucida | reverse complement strand
TGTCGCCTGCCTCGGGGGCCAAGGTGGTGGGGCCTGCGATACGAGCCGTCGCTCCTTGCAAGTTGATTGGTAGTAGACAACCCGGCGGAAAATAGACAAAAAGTATTATCTTCCGCCCGGCGGAGAATAATCAGCCATATTTACTTTCGATTCTAACTTATTTTCATCTTCAACAAAGACAAAAGGAAACCTTGGCTGAGTCTGATCTAGTGACTAGTGTTTTCCGCCACAGCCATATAATTATAATATACAGTCACACCACCACAGTCACCACAGTGTTTAAAAGTTAAATAAAAATGATGTTTGTTATTGTTAATGTTACTGTCACTGATCTACTGACTGTTGTCGTTGTTGTTAGTATTGTTACTGATGACTAAGTCTAGTCCTGAGTCTAAAGCCAAAAAAATACAAACCAAAGACTGATCTCTGTGCCCTGTCTATTGGTTGATCAGTAGAAGACATTCCACCGGCAGGCATCATGGCCGAAGACTGCTGATTTTGTGAAAATCCGAATAATGAGGCGAAATTAGACATCTTGAATTTGAAGTCAGTGTGTTTTATTTGACAACACAGGAAAAGACGACGGTGAATGGAAGGGAGATAATAATTCGTACAAACAATAGACAAAGGCTATTGACACGAATTTCATATTACCAATACAAGTAGACCATTACACACATGTTTGGTGATATCATGACGACTTAAGTTTGATCAATTGTCATATTTGTGTAAAATTGTTATGATTTTTTCAAACAAATAAGTAATTTAAAACACGTATTTTGTCAGTTGTATAAATAGCTAAATTGACGTGTATCCAAGTAGCAATAGTTATAGAGCTTAACATTACCATCATTCGACTGTCGGTCTGCACGGCGTATATTTTTGCATTTTTTTTCACATCCATTAGAAAATAAAAGCGCACAATTTCATAACGTACCTTGAAGCAGATATTCACAGTTTACAGTCGTTGGTGACTTTCATCGATCTGATTTTGGTGTATCGACGAGTCTTTATAACATATCATTAATATTTATGGAGACAGCACATCATTAATCTTATGACTATGAAACTGCTATCTAAATGTTTTTGAATGAATTGAGTCATCATTTTACATAACTGGAAATTATATACCAGGATAGAGTAAGTCAACAAACTATGTGATAAAATAGGTACAAGTTGACATGATATTATTTACAGTTTTACTACAGAGATATTCTATGATAATATAATTTAAAAGAATAAACAAAACATTCATATATCTAGAGTATATATGGAAGCACTTCTATTTACAGGTCACACACAGGTCATTCTTTTTGTGTGAAGTGAAGAATAAAGTCAACTTGCCATTTCATTCCATTGCCAACAAGCGGTTGTCAGCAGTCAACTGCGTGTTTGTCAATCTCTAGTTTCGCTGTCTACACCATCTACCAGGAGCAGCTTGCAAGGTCAACAAAGGAACATCAAAGAATGGCAGCCTCTGTGATTAAATACGTACGAACTAAGGAATTTAGAGACTGGGTGACCAGGTAGGAATGGGGACAGTTGTGTTAAAACTTTAAATTTTGGGCTTGGACTTGGGGCTTGGGGCTGTGAGACATTATTATATTGTCATTGACCATTACCAATGATCAGCAATAATAATAATATTAATATGGTCTGAATTAAGTTTCTCAGGTTCACTGCTTCTTACCCTACTTTACAAGCGGATTTCTGGATAGGAGAATTGATGCAATGAACGGGTTAAATCATGTATAATAATATTAATAATAGTCTGTGAGTGTGAGCCTGTACTGTGTCTACTTTGAGTGGATGGGAAGGGGATGTGGACTAAATCAAAACTAGATCTAGCACTAAACTAACAACACTGTGTTCCAGCAAAGAAAAGGTACTTATTTTTCTTTCACTTTTTTTGCTTGTACTTGTAGCAGCATTGGTTTGAACATAAGTAAAGATTTACAAATTACACATCAAAAGAAAGCTTTCAGTCTGCTTTCAAACAGAGAAATCAAAAGTTTTACCCGTTTGGACTTCGATTTTATTTTATGTGTGAGTGTAGTAGTGTAAACTATTGGAAACATGAAGGTCAATGCTAATATTTTAAAGGATTTGCAGTCTGTTTTAGGGCCATCTACCATTCACAATACAACCATTTGCAGCTGGACCCATTTTCAACAGTAAAAGAACTTTAAAATTATTAACTCTGTCCAGAACAAATATTGAAAAAAAGAACCACTCTATAATATTAACCACAATACAAGAACTAGACCTATTTAATTTAGGTCATATGAGAACCAAGGTCTAGTACTAGTAGTAAGTAGTAGTGTCATTTGGTGTTCACACCTCCAAGTGTTTTTCTTTCAATCACTGTGTGTAAAAGCCTTATCAGCCTGGTGTGCTGTTGAGTAGATGATGAGTAAAGTCCCAATAATGATTCATTATATATACCACCGGAGCGTTCACTTTTTATTTATTTATTTTTTATTTCCATTAATTATTAAATTTTTCTTCGCCCAAACCAAAGAGTCTGCGGAGCAGACGACAAGGCCATTCTGCGCATCGGTAATCTGTTTATAACTGTTTTCCTACGACCCAGGGCAAAATAATTCCACTTTTCGGAAGCAAAACTAGGCCAGGTCGAAAGTGAAACAGGATCAGGTTTGGAGTTGGGTCACGTGATTTTGCCGTGTTGTCACTTTGGGTTGTTACGTCTAGATCAAAAGTTAAAGATTCACTGGAGTCAAACAGGAGTAAGATTGGTTGTTTTACAGGGTGATCACGGGGCGAGACATAGTTTGTCAAATGTTTGGTTGCACGTTCAATAACAATAATAGTGTGCAACTTTTATCACTGCGCCAAAAAACACGGGCCCCAAAACACTTGGGATCATGCAATGAATGTGAGAAAAAAAAATGGGATGAAGGCGCAAATGTGAAATGAACGTGATGTGAAAACTCAATGAACACTTTTAAAATGCCCTAAAAGCATATATTTAAAAACAAATAGCCGTTGTTTGCATCACAAAGAGAAAGCACTCATACTACGGTGTACGAATGTGTCCATGACCCTGGTCATGATGATCATGTGACCGTGGGATGATTCCAACCAAATATGGATGCGAGGTGGCTCCGGTGGTATAAACAGTGATTTAAAAAATCATTTGAAAAAATAGTATACAAACAAACAATGTTCTGACCAAAGCTCTTGGTCAGATAACAAACAAAAAATAGTATTATGAGGAAGTCACATTAATGATTGCTTCAAGTGAAGTCCAAACGGAGTGAAGGGGAGAAGCAAGATAGAGGATATAATTTATCGTATTGCCATATCAGGTTATGAAACTTAGGATTACCTAGAGATGTAATCGCCATCAAAGAGGTTTACAGTAACAGTGTGGGCGACATGCCTGCCATGCTGTTGTCCGACCACGTTTTCACAATAATAAAATATAATGCCATTTCTTTTTTTTTTTTTATATGTATGAGTACATCCCCTTATTTTTATTGCTCTTCTTTTTCATGTGCTGCAAATTATCAAGCACTGTGAGTATCTATGGTTTGGAATATATTATATAATATATATACATTATATATATATATAAACATCAGGGTTTTTAAAAATCAATAATCCTATGGATTGTTTTTAAGATTAAAAATGTATGATTCATGTGTATTAACTATAACTAGAAATAGTTACTTCCTTTATGACTTTATGGAAAGATTGGAGCAAATTTATATGTATATATATATATATATATAAGTTTATTATTTTTCATTGCCATGCTTTCTTTAAAGAAATGTTTAGATAGATTCAGTTATGCCACGTTTGTCTTGGGCTCTGCAAGTCTGACAATTAAACGTTATTTAGGAGTGTGTAACACTATGGAAGGACTACTAACTACTACTACTACTAGTTAACATTTTTGGCTTGTTTCAGAATTATCTAGTGTTTTTGAGTGTAGAATTGAATTTTCATTAGACTTCAACACATATATCAAACTTATTTATGACTGAATGTTCTGTAACCGTTGGATAATTCTATTTTCTACTTTTTCTTCCTACTTTATATAAAAATACAGCACTTTTGGGGACCAGGTACGTATAAAAGACTCTATTTTAAGAGGGAAAAAATTCTTGAATTTCGAATTTTACCACAATATCAGTTTCATTTCAATTCCATGTTAAAGATACCTTGTGAAATAGGAAGTTATAGGTTAAATGGTTGATTTTCCTTCTGATTGATATCTGTCCAGAGTCACTTCAGATGGTTTTTAAATTCTGCATTTTTGGGTATTTTTTTTATTCTCTCTCTCTCTGTCTGTCTGACTGTCATACACATCACATGCACAATTCTCTTATTACTCTCATAAAGTTACTCACTGTACTCACTCACTACCAACCCCTCCCAACCCCACACTCTGTTCCAGTTGCCAACTGGGGCCTGCCCTTAGCGGCCATCGGAGATCTTAAGAAGGATCCGGAAATCATCAGTGGGAAAATGACCTTAGGTATGCAAATCTTGTATCCAATGTACTATCTGACTAATCATTCGTCATTAGGTATGTGTGTATAGTTTGTTTGGGTGGGGATGCATCTGGAGGACCTCATTTCATTTCCGTTCCAATGTTTGGTCTGTTTTTAATGTTTTTATTTTAGCTAATTAAGAAGACGAGTCAAGAGATTTGAGTTTGAGGGAGGGCTGATTGTTGTGTGTTGTACTTCTCTTAAGGGACATGCATACCCTGTGTTTAAGCATATCCCATGCCAAATTTACTTTATGTATTGGGTGGAGAAAGGATTGATGATATGGACACAGCTGTTTAGGGGAGTTACCAATGCCTTGTTGGTTCTGGGACATTTAGTCGGCTTTCAAGAGGATATATAGTCTAGCTGCATCTAAACTCAAGCCATGAAAGAATAAACAATCGATGGAGATGATTTTTACCTGATATATATTTCTAAACTTGAAACCCTGTTTCATCCTGATTAAATTACTTACCGAAATTGGAAAAGACTCCTTACACATTTTCTTCACTTAACTCGGGTGTAAATGAGTACCTGGCTATAGGCAGAAGAAGATGTTATATTGTCGATATGTAAATTATAATGAGCCTAACAGGTTGCTCTACTGTCTGCTTCCTGGGAGTTAAGACGTTCTTATAATGACACAACTTGCTGGGTATAAATGATGGTAAGTCTGTAACCCTATACTTGAACGGGGATACAGACTAACTATAAACCGATATTTACCTTTTAACACATCTTGTGTTGATCGTTCGTTTCATTCACGAGGCATTATCATTATACTTGCAATTTTCCGTAATAATGATGTTTACTCACGAGCTGGTCAAAAACCCCATAATGGTCAGCACCTAAGCAGCTACCTAGAGGGAGTACCGTACACAGAGATGTCACCTTGTTCCGGAAATTAGAACGTTTGATTAAATTACTTGAAATCAATGGCTTGTTATGTTTTGTTTGGAAAGGTCAGGGAAGCCACCATACTGTGAAATGCTGTTGCATAAAACGTCCAGGAAATTTTGACAGAGTCCAGTGGCACATCTGATAGTACAATAAACCCATCTTTATCGCTTTTAGTAATGCGAACAATTACGTTCAATCAAAGAGACCACTGTCTTCTTTCTCTTCCCACAGCCTTGTCCGTCTACTCATTGTTATTCATGAGGTTTGCCTGGAAAGTCGTACCTCGAAATCTTCTCCTCATGTCCTGCCATATAACCAACGAAGTGGCCCAGCTCACTCAAGGGACCAGGTTCATGCATTACCAGTGAGTTTCCCATACTTACTACTGCTAGTTATCATTAGTCTTCACAAGTCGTGGTTAAATGATTTCCATTGACTCACAATGACTGGTAATCTTGTAGACAGCCTGCAGTACAGTTTCATGATAAAAATGAACTGTTGTCAGGATTCAACTAGACGCTGATGAGACAAGAAGAAAGAGCTTTGTTGCTCATTTTTATGTTTTAGTTTGCTTCTTACTTTTTTTTATGCTGGTTGATTGATAACAGTGATTAACAGCCCGTTATTCACACCATTGTGACATTAGGAATGTGTTTCCGCTCTAATTTGTAATGTGATGTTTTGATAAAAGATGTTGTGGTTGGTGGTTTCAATTTCAATGAAAAGTTATGAAAGACATGCACCATTGCACACAATACTGTCTCTACATATGCCTACACCTCTCTCTCACTCTCTCTATCTCACTCTCTCTCTTCCCTTCTCCTCTGTGCAAGAATGACATTCTTCTCATCCTTCCTTTTTCCCACCAGCTACGTGATGTCCGATGAAGACAAGAACAAAATGCGAAAAAAGTTCCTCACAGAGGCTGCCAACACCAATCCTCAAGTTCTACCTAACCCGGAACTCTTATCGAAAACATCGGAAAATTTGAGTATAGTGCAAGAGGCGAAAAATTAAGCATAGAAGTCTGGTGACCTCTAATTGTGAATAGATATCCTCATTGTTATTTTAAACTGTGGCATCAAATAATGGTTAGGGTTATTTAACAAATGGAATGTGAAAGATAACGAGATTTTTCAGCAGTATTTTAATATCTATGATAACATGTTAATCTTCCGAAAGCTTGTTGTTATTGGTGCTTGATACATAGATACCTAGCCGGAAATTGTCATATTTTTGTACTCACAGTTTGAATTGTATGCTCAAACTAATGTTTTTTTAGTAGAGGTCTCAAATTATTGCATTCTAAAACTAGGATTGAAATAGTCAAGTAAAAAAACTTAAAAAGTTTAAATGAGTCACAATCTTTAATCATATGCATATATATATATATATGCATGAATTTATATGCTCCATCAGGCAACACAGAATGTGCATGAATATATATTTTCCATCAAGCAACATAGTATATATTTAAGTTTTATATTTAAGTTACTAAGTCTAATTGCAAGACTATAATGCTATTTTCAACTTTTATTTAACGTTATTGCTCAATGAACATGACTTTCGGCACTAGTTGTTTTTTGTCGTTCACAACTGACGAATGATCAATGATAGTGCAATTTTCCCAGGCTCCTTGTGGAATCTCAGATGATTAAGTGCCTGAAAGTTAAAGGAAGGAAAAAATAGGAAGATGCAAAAATGTACGCTCTTGAATCTTCACTTGTTATAATGACCTGCCGGCGTTGGGTGGAAATAGAAGTATGTAAATTACCTTCAAAGATTGACAGCACAAAACAGTTATTTAGTTAATTACTTGTTGTTGTTTATCGACAACAAGTAATTAACTAAATAAATGTTTAATTACTACCAGTTGCAATTAGTTAGTTTTGTGCTGTCAATCATTGAAGTTAAGATATACACTCTATATTTTCACTTGTATCTTCACTGCCGATATTTCTTGTTCTTTAGTATAGTATGATACTCAATGAATGATAGCCAAGTGTTTTCTCTGACTGTGTCCTAAGCTTTTGAGAAAACATTTCGACTTCTATTTTGTTATTGATGATCCGGTTTTCCACTAAGCGTGCAAGATATATTAATTATGTTGATTTATTCATATATTCATACTAGGTAATTTAGTATTGTAATTCATCAGTTGAATTGTGTTCATTTGCATGAATTCTTTCTCTGTTTCAATTGCAGAGAGGGTCTGATTGTATGTAATGGTAAGGAGGAATTGTCTCATCAAGACCTTAGGTGTCTGGTATGGGCTTGTCGCAAACTTGTTTACTTTGTAAATGCCTTTTAGACTCCTCACATATATTATAATATAATGGGTCTACCTAGGTAGCAAAACTCCCCCCTCCCCCGGTTACTTTCATAGCTAAGGGCGGACATGAGCACCAAGGCTACAGAAAATTTGTTGGTACCGTACGGTTGTCTGAACAACATTGCATGGTCTGATGCCAATGGTCAAGGACGGGTTTGTGGACACAGTGGGCTGATCCCATGATTGTCGTAATTTCCTGATCCATATCTGATGGTCAGGGCGCCTGTGTGTGCATGCTGGTGATTTGTGCCTGATCGTTTGCAGTTGGTGAATTTATCTTTCTTTTTCAAGCATATCACTGTTGCAGGATTTTTGATCACAAATCCTGAAATGCTAAACGAGGGTTTTTAAATTGTGCCGTTTTTATAATCAGTAATGCATTTCTTTTCACTATACTTGTGCGGCACTTAATCAAATAGACTAAGATATGAATGAATATAAAAATATTTTAAAGTGTCTAAGCACAAGGAGGAAGAGAAACTTGTATTCCAATTAAAATTACACTTACAATTGAAATAGAAATAGCACAATGATCAAATGTGAAGCATCCGTTGTAATTTTTCGAAATTGTCCATGTGATTCATTTACATTGTGTAAGAGTAAGAGGCTATGTTTTAAATTCGTGATTTCTAATATTTTTAGATTTTTGCTCTCTTCAGTTACAACACTGCATTATGATATGATTATATTTCAAGATGATGTCAATCTGTGATAAACTTAGCACTACAACTACAAGAAGTCATTTTTTACTGATACTGTACTGAAATAAAACGAATGGTACATCAGATTTTGGGCTCTTTTTATTCCCTGAAGGAATGGTTTCGTTTTTTATTATTTTTAGCATTGAATTGTGTTTGATTATACTTTTTCTATTAGTCTATATTTTTTTCCAAGGTATTATAAAACTTCAATATTACAATGCTACGGGGAAAATTATCGAAAAAAAATAAATTATTTTCTACTTTAGTATTATATTAGTAACTTATTTTGAATTGGATTCATCATTTCTCAGTATGAATGTTGTACCGGTATACCGATTCATAGTTTATATGGTTTTAGTTGTTATCATCATGATTTGCTGCAAGTTCTAGGTGAAATATGTAAATAAAATATTTACAGTTCAGTTGCTTTTTTCCATTATTTAAAAAAAAAGGCAAGATTAACTCTTTTAATGAATGTTATCTATGGTAATACACTTTTATAGCTGCAGGAATTACCTTTAGCTTACCTGTTTTATTGATTGTTTAGAATAACCCACTTAGTTTTATTAATAGTAACAAAGCATTTATAACACATGCTCCAGCTGTGCTGTTAATGTTAACGCTTGGCATCATTTTTATAGCATGTATTTAAGATTAGGTCTGATTGTGCTGGGCACTGCTGTGGAAAGGGAGATGGTGAATGGTTGTATTGTGATATTGCAAGGGAGAGGTCATTGTGCTTGTAATTTTGATTTTTTTTTTCCATTGTTGGGGGAGAGATCATTGTGCTCTTGTTTGATTGAAGTGAGTACAGTGAAGTTGTTGGGGAGAGATCATTGCACTCAATGTGAACATGTTTGGGAGAGATCATTGTGCTCAAGTTGAAGTTGTGCAATGTTAGAACAAATCATTTATGGAGTTATTGATTGCTCCAGAGTTTTTGGGTTTATCAGATCGTTTGTTACATGTGTGTCTGGGAAGGTAGTGCATGATAATTGTTTTATTTGTTCATCAATTTGAAACATAATAGATTATAGAAGTTTCAGATTTTAATCCTACACTGAGCAGACTTTTAAAGGGGACCCCGACAGTTTTCACTTCTCTTGCCTTGTTTGTCATGGAATCTAGTGCATGGATGGAACTGAAATATTAGAAGGAAAAAAAAAAGCTTTCTACGCACCCAACAGCTGAATGTAAACTTTTCTGTCTTGTCAGAGCAATGGTCTCAACTTACACCAAAGTTGGATACGTTGACTTATCCCTTCACACCACACTAAAGTATGATACTCTTGTAAGTTGTTTGAAGCTTGACAAAAGGCTTATGGTTGAAACATTGTTGTTTTGTCCTGTTAACCAATTTAAGATTCTATATTTACTTGCTATATTTCCTTTCTTCCTGATAGTTTTACAAGAAATTCAATTTATTGCATTTGTAAGTGTCAAACAACAAATAGAATAACGGATCTGTCAATCAAAGTCTCTTTATCAGTAAGTCACATTGTTAGAGTTCTAACCTTAGAATAGTTCACAACATTACATAGTAGCATGCTTTTGTTGTGGCAAGTTTTTGCAGTTTTTTAATCTTAGTGAATGATTTATATATTCTTTTAATTAGAAATCATTGGCTGTGAATGTGAATGGTTGTGTTTTGATATATATATATATATATATATATATAATTATAATATCTTTCTTTACTCCAGAATCATAGCTGTTTGGTTATTTGGGGTTTGGTATTTTTTTTTAACATGGATTGAATTATACCTTGTCGGCCATGGTTCATGTCTAAGTCACTGGAGCATTTTCCTGGATCGGTAAAGAAAATAACATGTGTAGTAATCGTACCAGATGATGGTGATAATTTTTGCCTTGTGAATGTTATGTTTTTATCAATAAAATTGAGCAGTCAGTACAACTACAATCAGGTTCTTGCTTGTGAGCCAAACTTAAATTGATGTGTTTAATGATAAAAATATAAAGTCAATTTAGTAGTCTGTATGTATCCCTGTTAAGTACCTATGTGCAGGCTCAGGGCTTACAGACTTTACATCATAATTATCTCCCAGCAGGCCATGTCATTGTCTTTCAAAATCTTTCTCAACTCCCATACAGTAGACTTATACACTGACCGTCTCTTTCTTTGTCTGTGGGTGGCTATTCAATGACACATGAATCAAGTGAGGAATATAATGTGTAGCCAAGTCTTTCACCAAGGACTCAACATTGGTAGAACTGCTGGGATCTCACAATCTCTGGCCTGGCAGCCTAACCACCCGGCCACCAACACTACAACTACAACTTACAAAATGGAAGTGCTCAAATAAGTCCAAGTGTATTAGTATTAGCTGTGTCAAGACTTTGACAAAGAGGGAAAAATAAGCCTTTATTGTAATTAGTCGCTGTCTTAATAAATGAGCAATAATTGTAGGTTTCAAAATTTTTGCCTCGTGGCACAGGCCAGGGCTACGTTTGATTCAGGCGTTTATCACCCTAACTATAAACCTGTGCATAGAATTAGGAGTGTTTAGGTGGCAAATTTTACCTAGTCCTTCCACTTTCACAGTTGACGGAGATACACACCAAAGCTACAAGTACAAGAAGTGTGTTCCTTGTTAAGAGAATATTGCTCAGGACCAAGAAAGGGTTTTGGACACAGTAGACTATATGGATTTCCAGCTCTATGTGGTCTGTTCGAGGCTGGGGTCACAACATACATGATATTAATATACGCACATTTCCCCTAGGGAAACCTGAGATGAATAGTGTGTGCCGAGGACAGTGTGCAAGGCAAAAGGCATCATGCACCGACCCAGCTAAAACGTTTCCATTTCCAGGTTAAGTAAAAATCTGTGCCCCACTAGTACACATTGCCTGATACAGAGCTGGAAAATATATGGATCAAGATTTTTAAGGCAAGCAGGGTATTAGCCCACTGTGTCAAACATATAGTATACAATAACACATAATATTATCAGGTGGAAAAATACCCAATCAAAATAACGAACCGCAAGAACGAGACAATTGCTACCAAACCAAGGCGTGCAACTTAAAAAAACATTTTTAATTTAAAAAAAGCTCATTATGGTAACCGGTTGTTAAAATAACTTTTGGTACATTGTATTGCGAGTTTTTAGACTGAAGTGATTGAATCAAATTGATAAAATAAACAAGAAAACGATTGGAAACAATATTATACAGGCACCCCTTTCTTTCTACAAATTACAAAACATCGCTCGTTCACAAAACTGATTTCATATTTGCACCACTTCCCATTTTTCACGATTAGGTCAATGGCGCACGTCAACAAAATGTATCCACAACAAATAATAGTAATAAAAATTTAAGAAATATATATTTAAAAAAAAATTAAAATAATAATAATGATAATATCTCATTCATGCAATAGCAAGACAGAAAAATACACCTGTGTATAAAC